>JBBPFP011005454.1:0-13616 GCA_037974795.1 Kaempferia galanga | reverse complement strand
ATCTGATGAAGACTATGAAGTTAGACAACATTCTTTTATTTGGTTTTACCTCTTTGTATTTGACATTGGAATGGATTGACGGCAACACTGAAAATTATCTTTTACCATCTGATTTTTTTTTATTTGGATCCTACGGATTAGATTAGTGCTAATCTAGGATTTAAAATTTGATGAAGCCGAGTTAAAGACCTTCCGTATATCTTGGGCTTTATCCTATTAGTTAGTAGTCTTCTGTAATTTATCTCTTTCATATTAGTTTATAATCAGATCAATAAAGGTACTGGGATGAACATATCACCTTTTTACCATATGATCTTCTTTTATTTGTATTGACAATCATATTTTTAATTAAATTCCAATGACACTTAAAAGTATCCTTTAAATATTTGTGAAAGTTTGGGAGGAAGTATTTATTTTTATTTGGGAAGGGCTGAGGGAAAGAGGTGAGGAGAGAATTTTTTTTCTTCCTTATCCCTCGTACCCTCTGAATTTTTTTTTTAATAATGAGCTTCTCCTCATCTCATTCAAACAGCCTTCCTAAGACTCAAAATATTATTTGTATATATCCATCAAAAATCAAACTATGACTGCTTAATAATAAATTCTACTCAAATACCAACTGCGGTGACAATTATAAAAATGCATGAACGTGTGCTCCTTAACTTCTGAGACATTATAGTAATTAAAATAGTTCATCGTAATGGAAGTATGAACTACTTGCTTTATTATCGACGACTTTATCTTTTACACCGTCTTACCTAACTCACAGTCCTTGATTGATTGGATCACCGTCACACTTACGTATATCTTATCTTATGCATTCTTAAATTATTTATATAATTTTTAATTTTTATATTAAATCACATCTTATCCAATTCTAAATCAAATATTGAATATTCGTTAAAAAAATTATAAGCAATTATATAATTCGATCCTTTTTAGACTTTTATATTGATGAAAAATATATATAATTTTTATAATATTTTTATTTTAACTTCCTTCCTTTGTTTTTCGCCCTTTCCCCCAAAAGGCCAAAAGTTAATAATTCCCCCTTGAATCCGACCGTTTCCACACCTTCCCGTAGCTCCCGTGACCGGCTCCTCCTCCTCTCCCGTCGCCGGATCTCCTTCGCCGTTCTTCCCCCTCTCCGGTCATAATCCTTTTTACTCTTCTTCCTTCGTGCTCTGCCCCGCCGGTCGTGTGCTCTCCGATCGCGTCGCGCCTAAACTTATCTGAAAAAAAAAGAGAGCAAGTTTTGGTCCTCGCTGATGCTCCAAAATCCCTATGTTTTGAGCCCGAAGATTTCAACTGATGGGGATTCTTTTTCTTCTGTTTCAAACAGGGAAATTTGCTACGCCGAGGCGAGACCGATTCCGGGAATGGCTGATCTTGGCGAATCAAGAGAGGTGAGAGTGTTTGAGAGTACGGATGAGCTCGCCATCGAATTGGCCGAGTATATCTCGCTGCTATCGGAGGATTCCGTGAAGGAGAGGGGATGCTTCACTGTCGCGTTATCTGGAGGATCGCTGATAAGTATGATGGGGTAATTGCTTCCTAGATTTTTCGTAAAAGAAAATGTTTTTTTTTCCCTATAGACGCTGCGGTATCACGGAGAGAGACGAGGCCATATTTTGTTTCATGCAGGAAACTCTGTGAAGCTCCTTATAACAAGACTGTTGATTGGACGAAGTGGTATGTGTTTTGGGCTGATGAACGTGCTGTAGCAAAGAACCATGCCGATAGCAACTTTAAGCTCACAAGAGATGCCTTTCTTTCTAGGGTATGTGTGGTTAGTAGACTCTTGTTTGCTGGATGAACATTTATCAAACCCATGTCCATCTTCACTTGTTATTGTTTCTATTCATAGTTACCTTTCACTCTTCATTGAGTAGTAGAATCTGGAGAGATTCTGTCAAGCTTCTTCAAAATATTCGCTTAAGCACATGATTAATGTTTATAGCACCTATTTTTGACCTCTGTCATATTTTTATCTATATCTCACCTTGCATGTGCAATTTACTGTGATTGTTGGCGTTAGAAGGGAGACAAAATTTATCTCAATTTCTCAAACTTTATCTAAGTGTGACAATAATGCATTAACCATCCATGAAATCAAGAAGTACGTTTTTTCTCAGTTCCATTGTTTGTGTGTGCCTGAAGTTTGTTAAGGTTACCAATATCTATAATTTCAGGGGCAAACCATCTAAAGTTGTGGTGGGCATGATATGTAGCATATCTAATACGATGTTTTGTAGATAGTCAAAACTTTTGGATTCAAAATCGTGGCAAACTCAGTTTGGTTATTGCCTAATTCAACTATGGTAGTTGAATCCAAATTGTTGAGATGACTGTTGTTTGATGATGAGAATGGTACAATTCAGTTAAGTATTTGAACTATGAATTTGAGTATCTATTGACTCAACCTTCTTCTACTGTCTCTTTTATAGAGAGGTATATAAAAGGGAAAGGGCTGAATATGAGTGAAAAGAGAAGAGAGAGAAGAGGATGCCAAAAGAGGGACATGACTATCTCAGGTAGAGGAAATTTGAAGAGTAAACTAATATTAAGTAATTCATAATAGTGTGACATGACTCATACTAAAACTGTAAGATTAGTTGATGATGTTTTTCAACTTAGGATTTTAGCTAAAATTTTAGTCTTTGCTTTCTAATACCATGAAAGAGTTCAACTTATGTAGTAGGGAGATAATTAGCACAGCAAATTATGGGTACTTTCTTAAATCTTCAATGTTATGAGAATGGTATATTGCAGATTTAGGTCTTTGGTAGTGAGAATTAAAGTTATGTGAGAACTATCTTGATGTGCTTTACTATTGCGATTCATGCTGCATCCTTGTTTGCAATTTTTTGGCGTGATGAGTCTTGTCAATATCTATATTTAGTTTAGTCTATTAGAGTAACATTATGAGTATGATGAAGTGATAGCTATATTTTGAGGGTTTCTTTGATTCACTTCAGGAACATCAATGGTGAACCTAGGACGGGAGGCTTTTATTCCTTTATATTATAAATGTAGCCAAGGTGGTCCCTTAAGACAATGTTTCTTTAAAGCTTCGATTTAGTTCATATAATGAATAATTACAATTTAAGATTTTTTTAAGTCAGAATGAGGTTGGAATAACTGGACATTTATTTATCTACCATCAACTTGTAGTTACATTTTAATACTTAATATGCTAGAAATATTGCATATGATTTACAAGAAGTCACAAATCTTCTACATATTGCCGACTAGCTTCATCCTTCATAGGCTCTTTGTTCTTTACATAAATATCAGAAAAAAGACATATTGCAAAATGCTCTAGCCAGTTTTTTGCATTGCTATGCAACTAAATTATGGACAATTTATTGATATTATTATTCCTATATGGCATTTCTCAGCGCATTACTCCACATAATGTTCAAAATTATCATACTATGATTTTTCATCAGGTTTGAGTAGTAATTCATTGATACAGTTCTAGACTTGCTTTCTGTTGAGATCATTCTAATGCTAATGCTTCAGTTTGAAACTGAAGGCTGTGAAATGTGTTACCTGGCCTCGCTTGTGAATGCAAGTTTCAGCATGCAATGCGATCGATCCTGCATACATGCTATGATTCTGATTTAAGAGGTTTTGTTTAATGCAACCTTTTTTTGCAACTGTTCCTGATCTATCGTAATTGTATTATCAGGTGTCTATACTCAACAGTCATGTGTTCTCCATTAATCACAATGCAACAGTGGAGGATGCAGCTGGAGAGTATGAATTTGCGATTCGCCAGCTCGTCAAGGTCCGAACTGTAGGCGTTTCTGAAAGAAATGACTGCCCCAAGTTTGATCTTATTCTTCTCGACATGGGACCGGATGGACATGTCGCTTCACTGTTCCCTAATCACCCAGCTCTTAAACTGAAAGAGGAGTGGGTTACCTATATTGCTGATTCACCTATACCTCCACCCGAAAGGATTACTTTCACACTCCCTGTGATCAACTCAGCTTCTAATGTTGTTATCGTAGCTACAGGTAAGGAGAAGGCCACGGCTGTGGGTCTTGCCATTTCCCATGAGAACGAGAACTCCAATGCATTCTCGTTGCCCGCTAGGATGGTTCGACCAACTGATGGTAAATTGGTGTGGTTTTTGGATTCATCAGCTGCTTCGCTTGGCGATGTCAGCAACGGTGGTTCTGGAGAAGCCATGTGATAGATGTAAAAGGTCCAGTAAATGTGTCTGTAGATCGACTTCCAAAAAATTGTTTCCCTTGAGAGTAGCTGCTGTGAAGAGGGAGTTCCATTGCCGCTCGGTTTAGCAAACATTGTAGTTCCTCAATCCCTGTTAAGCATGCATACAGCTTTTGTTCTTCTTCCTCAAATACCAAATACTATGTTTGCTTCAACAGTAAGTTTTTATTCATTTTGTATTTTGTTCCCTTACAGTAGTAAAATCCATAGTTTGAGCTTATAACAACCCACAAAACCCTACCTTAGTTTATGAACGTAAAATTAAGCTATAGATACATTTAGGATTATCATCAGAGCTTGAATAATTTCTTTGAATATATGCCAATTCTACATTAGTGGTTGTCATCTTGTTTGTGCTGGAACTGATTGTTCTAATTCGCCATATTTTCTAACACTAAAATTTGAATCATATGATTTATCCAAAGGGAGAGATTCAGTGTGTAGGTGATGCAGAGCCAAACTAGAGAGGTAGGTTAATTCTAGTCAACGTTAAAAGTATTTCATACAAGTTCTCATTCATTTGTTTTTTCACATGATTTTTCACCTTGCATTGGATTCCTCTCGGTCCGGTTCAAGGAGCACCGTCAACATGCCCACTCGACTATTGCACCACATGAGCCATAAGACCACATAACGTACGCTCCACAACATGGGGCCCCACTCGGTCCTCGGTCTTATGTCCTACCAAATCTCGACCGGTTGGTCCGATCTAACTCAAACCGGAACGAACCCGCATTCCCAGTCACAATTTGCCTCTGGAAGACTCAACCGTCCGGTTCGAACAGATCCCGATTCGATCAGGCCGGGCCGAGCACGTGGACCAGGCAGAATCATCGGGGAACGCTGCTGCAGCGGAGCACCAAAAGCCCGCGCCGGACTCCAGAATCCGTACGATTCGCCACGTGTCACCCCGCGACACGTCTCTTGCGCCGCAACAGTTATTCCTGCCAATGGGAGGCCATGAAAAGATGGTCCCCATTCGCCTTCCGCCTCTGGCAATTAGACAGCGAATTCCCGAAAATTATAAAAAGGCAAATTCCAACTCCGGTTCGCGTTCAAAACCTAGAGCTCTCTGCTATATATTAAGCCCCGGGGCGGAGGGATGCGTCGAAGAGGACGAGGAAGACGAAGGAGATGGGGAGAGGGAGGGTGGAGTTGAAGCGGATCGAGAACAAGGTAAACCGGCAGGTGACGTTCTCGAAGCGGCGATCGGGGCTGCTGAAGAAGGCTCACGAGATCTCCGTCCTCTGCGACGCCCAGGTAGGCCTCCTCATCTTCTCCCCCAAAGGCAAGCTGTACGAGTACTCCACCAACGCCAGGTGAGTTTAAATTAATTCGGTATCGAATCGTCACGGAAGGATTTGATCTAGATGGAACGAGTCAATGGTTTTTGATTCCTTGTAGCATGGAAAGCATTGTCGAACGTTATCGTCTCCATTCGTTTGTGGAAACTGGCATACCAGTAGCAGCGGATTCTGTGTCTCAGGTGATTTACTGGTTGGTGTAGAAATACGAATTTGCGTTTAAAAGAAGACGAAAAATGATGAACCATATTTGATTGCGCTTGATGTTGTGTACAGATGAATTGGAGGCATGAGTGCGCAAAGTTGAAGGATAGTATGGAGGCTCTGCAACGAAGACAGATGTATGGAGATGTTAAGGGTTTTGCTTGTCGGTTTCTCGTTTGATTCAGTAGTTTTTTTTTGGTGGTATGCTCATTTAGGCACTTGGCTGGGGAAGAACTCGAATCGTTTGGACACAAAGAACTGCAGCAACTGGAGCAGCAACTTGATTCTTCTTTGAAACTTACAAGATCAAGAAAGGTGAGGTTCACCGGAATCCATAGTTTGCAGAGGCATTTTAAATACGTGATTTGTTGGCAAATAAATAGAGAAATTGGTGTCGATTAATTTCCCTTTTATTCATTGGTTACAGAACCAACTGATGGTGGATGGGATCGAGGAGCTTATCGAAAAGGTAAGCCTCTTTCCTTGTTCAAATTGTATTTGTTCCACTTGTTGAAATAGGTTAGATTAGAAGATGGATTGTTTACTTATGTTTAATTGGAGAGAAGAAACGTTAACTGAAACAAAGTTCGTACAAAATTAAAGTCTTTATTTTTATCTCTGTGAACTAGAAATGGCAATGAGCTGAGCCTAGGCATAGTACATTAAGTGCCATTTCATTTCAATCTGCCTTAGGTTGTCCTTCCCTCGTACCAGTCGTACCTGGAAAATATTTTAAAAATTAAATTGGAGGTCAAAGAAATATATAAACTACAGCAATATAGACGTAGTTTCAAATATACAATTCAAATTATATTATATAAAATAAAAACATATATATAGCAAAGTATATTACAATAAAATATATATTTATGGATTATCACTTAATTAGAAGAACAAAACACAAATATACAGCACTATATCTAATAATTCTATATAAATTATGAATGACAGTTAATCAGAGAAAACGCACACAAACAGAAAATAAACTATACAATTATTGAGATTTGAAGAGGGACCCATGTCAATGAGTGGTCGAAACTAAGTTCACGGATTTCTTGTTTTATTACTGATTAATTTGATGTATGTGGATTCTAATAAAAATTGTGTTTTAATTAAACCGAATAACTAATTGGCCTAGTTCTATTTAAAAACATTAAACCTCTGACAGAACTTTGGAACAAGTCGGGCATACTATAGGCCATCCAAACCTGAAGCCCAATGTGAGCCCACAAATGAGTCTGTGCTTTGACTCACTCTATTGACCCATAAAATAAGTATAATAAACTAAAAAATATTAAAAATTTCTAACGTTTGAATTAAGATTTGCAGATGAACACATGTAAGGATGTTTTAAAAATTCATTTAAAACTGAAGGCATTTCATAAGTTTTAAACCTTTTAAACAAAAAATTAGAATAATAATTTTTTTTCAATATTTTCATTCGATCCTTTTATATCAAATAGTCCGAGTCATATGGTTCGACATCTGGATCATGTTTGGTAAAAGTATTTCTAATTGTTCGCTGCCCAAAATGGTTATCCACTTTGTTTGCTTCGCCTACTTAAACATATATGCTTTGTTTACCTTGAAAAACAGAGAAAGGATAGTTTATATTAGACTCAAATATTTTTCTCCATTTATTTGATATATAATTAAGGAACAGATGTATTTGAAATCAGTTCATTAATCAAATTTGGATTAATTTTTTGTTCATTAAAAATAGTACAAGGCTAATTTTCTTTCTTCCTTCCGAGTAAAGGTTTTTGGCAAACTAGAAGGAGCTAGTGAGAGCTATCTAGCTCACGGCGAGCTCATGGCATGGCCTATCCATGAGCTCACGATTACTGAATTCCCTCTTTTCCTTTCTTCCTTTTTTTTTTTTTTTCTCTTACTCTTTTTTCCTTTTCCTTTTTTATGGTGGATCTTTTCCACTAATAATTATTTTCTTGACTCACTTTTTAAACGTTGTCTGAATAAGTACATCATGATACAGGCCTCTGTTCTTTCAACATCATTCTTTATTGTCTCTTTGTGACCTTCACTTTGATATTTTGAGCTTCACACTTTTTTCAATTTGAGTGCTTATGCTTTGTATACAAATCGGACTTGTATATACCTTGAAACCTGCATGCCGACACACTTAAATCCAATATTATATATACATCTATTCTTACCAAAACACTTTTGTAGCACCCAAGATATAAATCATGGTACAATCCAAGTTAGTCCATAGGCAAACTTCAAAATGATTCTCACAATTATATTTTGACTTGACATTTCTAGAGGGTAAATCTTGGATAAAACTTTGGTGAAGATCCTTCCATATACAATTTGATGAAGGCTGCGTTAAATATTTAGGAATCTAAATGCACATTATCATATTTTATAGTATATATAAAATTGATGCTCTCTTGGTAGCCATTGAAATACAAAACAGGTGAACTTACATTATTACTGCGCACCTTTGCCAACTAAATCAGTGGACGTTGAAATAAAACTAATGGCCCTGTAATATGGTCAAATACTCATAATTTTTTTTACTATACTTTAAGATTCCTAGAATTTTATAACAGGGATATAGTTTGACATAACATCATCATAACCTTTCAATTAACTCACACTGCCCTGTCCTTTAACTTAACGTACCTAAGTGATCTCTCTGTAGAGTAAGCTTCTTGTAAGTGAGTGGCAAAGACAAAATTTGATTACTTTTGTGAAAAGGAATGAAGTTTACTATTTGTACATTTAGCATTTCATGTGACATGATTTCAATTTGCTCCAACTTGACAGGGAAGGTCATTGGAAGAGCAAAATAGCATTCTGGAGAACAAGGTGCACAATACACCTGAATCTTTCTTATTTGAACTCAACTATCCTATACACTTCTACTAACTTCATTATATCATGTGGAATGATATATACAAATTAAATTAAAAAAGCTCATAGAGAATCATAAGCACAGGGCTTTAGCCACAATGATCTCCGCTTTGCCTTCACCTTCATCACAAAGGGACGTTCTCCCAAACTCCAATATCAGGTATGGTGATCTTTGCCTCCAATTAGAGAAGGCACATTATTACATTATTATGTGCAATCTTTGTTTTTGCAATCTTCTTTGACAAAGATACTTCAGGTTTATAATTCTTGGTTCTCCTTTTTAAAGGTTTTTTAATCAAATAGCGTCTTATACATGACGCAGAACTTACCAAGCCGTAGTCACTCCTCCAGAGGATGAACCACCTTCGAATTCCCTTGCCTGGAAGAGCTTGCCTCAATGGATGCTTAGCCAAGGAAAATCCTAAATTAGAGTACTATTTTATCCGTAAACTTGAGGACAAAAACGCACTGATCAATGGCACTATATATTTGGTATCTCGAGGTCATGCCAACGACAAATCTACCGGCAAATTAGAAGACATTATCCTATGGCAGCTTGAGTGGCAGAAGTTTCTAAACGTGGTTGGTAGAAGAGTTTTTATGGCATGGAACGATTCTCCCCTGTTGTAGCTGCCACAAGAACTGTCAACGTATTATTGTAAAAAAAATACTTTTGGTTGCAACTAGTTTGGTTTAAATTATGTGAAGTACCTGTTTGTATGCTTAATGGGTGACTATTTTCTTGGATGTAGAGTTCTTTCTGGTGCTCTAGCAATTTCTCTGTAATGGAAAGAAGTTTGTAGTATCCGAATGGACAAATTTTCTGTTGATCTTTTTCAAAAATAAACTATACATAATATTAGGTATTAATTGAAAATAAATGATATGCCTTTTGTTGTGCAATGAATTTTATGTAAGTTTGAAGTTAATTGATATGAGATTGTGTATTTAGAAATATATAAAATTGGTAAAAAAATAATAACGAGATATTTTTGAATATGGTAAGGAAATATTTAATAATAATGAAGAATATCCTAATTCGGTTACTTCGATCCCACCGGTAAGTACCGGTATGGTCAGTGTCTCAATTCTATTTTGTGTTTTTATTTATTTATTTATTTATATTTTGGTTTTTGGATATATTATTTAGGATTTTATATTGGGATTTAGGGGTGAGGTTAAGTTATAGTATATTAAATATAAAAAAAATTAAAATGAGAAAAAAAAATTAGATGTTCTCAGAAGGTATGTGGGATAAGGAACGCGGCGGAACTATGTCGTTGTCGTGAGCATTTAATTTTTTTTAAAATTTTTTTTATACTTAATATTATCGTCCAACTTTAAATCTTAAGATAAAAATCTAAATGGTATAACTGTAAACCAAAAAATAAAAATAAAAATAAAAATAAAACAATAAAAAAAACACGGGTTGGGTTACGGCCCTTACCGGCAGGATCTACTGGACCTCCTAATTCTTACCGTTTGTAACAATGGTAACAAATAATTTGGTAAACAGGAGCGATTGCGTTGTATCATCACCATCTATTTAATAAAATTAAAAAAAAAGAAAAAATGAAAAACTTGAGAAATTATAGATGATAATCTTGAATTAAATTTCGTTCGGATTTCAAATCAAGTTGCTGGTGATTGAGAGGGATATACCAATTGATATGATGGTAAACTAATAAAGACTTTTGGGGTACATGATTTTAGTTTAATAATAATAATAATAATAATAATAATAATAATAATAATAATAATAATAATAATAATAATAATAGTCGTAGTAGCAGTGGGCGGCAAGGTAAAAGGCTCTTGTATTTTTTTTTTCCCAAAAGCTGATCACTTATATTTATCTATTTATTTATTATTCAAAAAGGTGCACCACTTTAATATTCAATATTAATTACATTATTATCTTTTCTTAAATTTTCTATCTAAATATAATAATTATAATTTTATAGTTATTATAATAAATATTTAACATATTTGAAATTATTCACCTTATAGTAGTTAAGATTTTATAATTAAACTCGTAGATGAACATAATTAAATCCACGATGTAACAATTATTAAATTATAATTATTATATATGAATTTATCTCGTTTATAACTGTTATAATATGTTTAGTAATTATGATTTTATAATTGCTATAATGTATATTTAAAATTTAAACAAAAGATTTACATGAAAAATAATAATTAGAATAATATTAAAAAATAATTAGATAATTATATAGGGATGAATATTAGGGGGGAGATGACAAAAAAATGAGTCGTCTTTCGTAATTAAAAAAACATCCATTTCTTTTTGTGTCCAATAATAATAACAGAGTTGACATTTACTGTTGCAACCTGCTTGAAGCAAGCCGCCATTCCACTTCTGATCTAAGCACTGGATTTATTTATTTATATTTTATTAATCAATTTATAGAATTTATAAAAGATAAAAAATTAGTGGACGTCAACACCAAACGGCAACACCAATCTGTCCGTAATGATCGTGCCACCTAACAAACCAACTATTATCACACTTTTATCTCTACCTAATTAATCTTTTAATTATGAAAAAACATTAAATTTCTTAGGTGGTAGCGTCTCCCAGTAACGTTGTCCATGGCAGTCAATTAAGACTTAGCTTGCTGAAAGATATAGACCACCCTCCAGTTTAGATAATATCATATTTTTATTAAATATTTAAAATTTAGAAAGTAAATATCAATTACCCTATCTGTTTCTTAAATTTTATCCTAAATTTATTTAGAAAATGGATAGGCTAATTGATGAATTTTTTTTAGATAAAATATAAAATTTAAAATATATTTTGTATTTAGAGAAACTCATGTATCATAACTTAGCCATTACATCCTCCATAATCATTTTACAGACATAATATAGAGTTTGAGTGAAAAAAAAATAGGGGAAAATAATAATAAATATTGGTCGGTGATGTTGTTGGCGATTGCGTTACATGAGAGTGCAGGAGGAAGTTGAAGAGTCCTCTTCACAGAAGAATTGGCATGCGTTGTAAGGCACAGGGTAGTAGTAGGGCGCCGGCGGCGGTGGGTAGGAGACGGCCGGAGGATTCTGCTCCGTCACCCTGCCGCAGGAGCAGCACCTGCACCAGCCATGGTAGTTCTCCAGGTACGGCTGGTGGCAGCACACCGGCCCCGGCGGCCAGAGGTACATGTACGGCAATATCACCGGCGGCTCTATCTTGCTCTTCTCTTCCTTCTTCTCCTCTTTCTTCTCTTCCTTTTTCTCCTCTTTCTTTTCTTCTTTCTTCTTCTCTTCTTTCTTCTCTTCCTTTTTCTCCTCCTTCTTCTCCTCTTTCTTCTCCTCCTTCTTCTCTTCTTTTTTCTTCTCTTCCTTTTTCTCCTCTTTCTTCTTCTCTTCCTTCTCCTCCTCCTTCTTCTCTTCTTTCTTCTTCTCTTCCTTCTTCTCCTCGATGCTCTTGATCACTCTCCCGGCCCTGCACTTGAGCTTCCTGGAGACCCTCTCGGCGTCGAACACGCCGGAGACCACCACCGTCCCGTTCTTCTCGTCGTAGGAGATCACCGTGATGTTCACTTCATCTAAATAACCAACACGAATTAATTACCATGCTTATTCTTAACTATTAATTCAAAAACGGTCGATGATATATATATATACACACACACGAATTACCTTGAAGCCTGCACAGAATCCTCCTTATCTTCTTGTTGCACTGGCTACATTCCAGATCAACTTTCAAGATCAACGTAGTGCTCTATGATTAAGAAACCAGTAAAATTATATATCCTGATCTGATACTGATCACAAACACACCGAAGAACTCTGCAGAATCTAATAGAAGGAAAGAAGAAGAAGAAGAAGAAGTGAAGAATCGCTGACCTTCCCTGCCATTGCTCGAGTGGCTTTTGAAATCCTTGCGATGAAAGAAGAGGAATGGCGCTATATAGTCGTCGTCTTTTTTTCCACCAAAAGAAGCAATCAGAGAGGCGATGAGAGGTAGTAGTGCATTGGGTGCCCCACAAGGTAATTAAACAAATCCGACAAAATCTGAGAATCAGAACTTCATGAATTGGTGGGCCCCACTAGCAGGTGTCTGTCGCGATTCATTTTCGAGATGGTTTTTTCGAGATAAGAATCATTTCTCTTTAAATAGGGTAGACGGAAATTTTATAAACTTATTTAAAAGTGAACTTAAATATATCAATAAGAACAGTTGTCAGTCCAAACGAACCGACCCGTAGTAGCCTTGGGCATGGGCAGAGCCACGTGGATGGCAACTCGGGCTGTAGCTTGGGTAGTCATTGATGGTGCAAAGATAATTTTTTAAAAGAGAAAAGAGAAAAATGAAAATAATAGAAGACTAGTCCGGATACTCATCCGCACTTGTGGCCACAGCCTGGGTAGATCACCCGGGCCGGCTTCGCCATTGGCCTTGGGTAGTGCATGCGTCGAGAAGGATTTAAAAAAAAAAATGAATCATGGATTTGCGGCGATATAGAGTTATAATTTTTTTTAAATGTGAAATTAATATTTACAAATTTTATTGGATATTTTTTTATTTATGAAATGATAAAATTTAATGAATTTTATTGATTTTTTTTTATGGGCTCAGTTGGGCTGGATTAGAGATTTCTCGGACAGAATGGGATTAATCCGAAACGCAAAGCCTTGTTTTCCTCCTTCCCGTCCACCTTCCTCCCCACACCTCCAAGTAAACAGACCCCAAAGCGCACGCAGGAATGGCCCAAGCCACTCAACGAGGAGACGAGGAAGAAAGGGGAAAGCAACTCGCAGGCTCCTTTGCTGCCTGCTGCAAACGCTTAATTAGATTATTATTGTTAACCTAGACAGCCAAAAGCAGGTTTGAGTGCAGAGCGGATCCTCTGGTCCGCTCTGCCCTGCACCGCTCCTGGTCAAGGGCAGAGCGGCCGTCAGATCGGGCGCCCAAGGGTCCGATCAGATCCTGAGCGTTCGATCAGATTCAGGAATTGA
>JBBPFP011005352.1:0-13620 GCA_037974795.1 Kaempferia galanga | reverse complement strand
TACTTTAAGGTCATTAGTCATTACTTGTGTGTGTGTGTGTGTGTGAAAACAGTTTAAGCTTTTGGGATAACTGGTTATACAATCAAATTTAACATGATCAAATATGTATATCACAATCACCATTTAAGTTGGAACATATATATTAATCAAAGCACAATTACACAAACTACTACCAAGAAAAAGTGTTCTATAAATAGTTATTGTTAATGCCAAGCATAGAGAAGATGTCACATTGGTGCAAAGGTTGAGAGACTTTGATGGTACAATGTCAAGCAAGAAGTAGGTGATAGGAGGCTGAAATGATGCGTTAGTTGAGAGGATAAAAAAAAAATGGTGGTGGGCAACAGGAAATGTGATGTGTCATGGTAAAGGAGGGTGGAATTTTAGAGGAGAAAAGGTGAATGCATTAGCCGAGGAAAGCCAGCCAGTGATTGCACAACAGAGGAAACATTGCTGGAGGAATAACACTGGATTCATGGTAGATCTGTTATAGAAGTAGGGGTATAGTTGTCTTGCACAATGGATGCCGTGCATGCATGGAGGAGGATAGGAGAGGATAGATTGCTACATTAAAACTACAATCTGCCATTTTAACTGGGACATCCAAGAATTAGAACGTTTGGACCACTCTGAAGTGAACTGATGGAGAAATATTATTCAATAGAATGGAATATTATGTCCTCATTTAACTCAACATTATAACTGATAGCTTAATGGCTTATCATTATCCTTTGTCGGTCTAAACTATCTGTTCTAACTAGGGTCATGCTCTAGCAGTTTTCTTCTGACATAATTGGGCATATAAGCAAATTTAACAAATTCTTTTTTTTTTTGTGGCAGTATATTTGTCCTGGTATGTTCGATATATTGGTTTATGATTCAAGAACATTATTATGAATTGTAATTATGTACCTTTCCACTAAATGCTTCACTATGAATTGCCTTATACAATCTTGTGCAAAAAGTTTCAGTTACTGTAATACCACATATAAAGTTACACCAAAAACATTATCTTGGAAAGCTCTGTTTGAGAATACACTTGTTTCATTGCCATCTATATACACATGTGATCCTCCATTTACCATCATTTCTCACTAAACATTTTATAAGATTGCTTTACAAAAGTTTAATTGTTGAATTACCACAGATAAAAGTACAAGTATCTTAAAATGTTATTTAAGTAGCCTGTTGGTTCATTTCCATCTACGGACACATGTGATCTTCCAGACTTCCCCTCATGAGCATGGATGAATTTAAAATTGCATCCCCTGGGATTCAAACGTTTCACTTCTTTATGTATCCTTTCAAATTGAGTTTGCTTGAGATACTGCCTTTTCATGTCTAGTTTTCATTATTGTACAATGTTATACTTTTAATAGCTTCAACTTATGTTTAAATGATGTGTCTAGGTAGCAAATTTCAATGTGCAAGCAGCTCAACAAGGCATTGTCTACATTGATGAAATTGATAAAATTACTAAGAAGGTCTTTCTTTGATTAAATCATTATTTCATCATAGCAAATATGGTATGAATATTTATCTAAATTCAATACTGCAGTCTGAGAGTCTAAACATCAGCAGAGATGTTTCTGGAGAAGGTGTTCAACAAGCATTACTCAAGATGCTAGAAGGAACTGTAAGTCACAGAATATTTTGGTTTTTCAGTTCTATATTTATCTTCTTTCTACTTATAGAAGGTGGCATGGACATGTCTGAAGGGACATTTCACTAAGATTATTTCTGTCATTGCTGAAGCACGGATTTATTGGTTTGTAATGTTATTAGGATTTGTCTAAGATTTGTTGCAATAGTCGGATGATTTATTTCTGTCATTTCACTAAAATCATCGTTTTAAGAAGCCCTCGGTTGAGCTGCACAAGCATTGTTTTAAACAGCCCTCGCAGTTCACATAACCATCACATATGCTGTCTATAGTCTATACATGCAATTAAAAAAATCTTGTCTCCTTCATTTAAACTAATTCAAACTAAACCAAATTAACTTTGAAATTGTAAGCTAACATATTTAGTAGCTTGTAATTTGTAAGTGTTAGTTTAAACAGATGGTAAATACTGCTATTCTGAATATAAATATTTTTAATATTTTAACACTCACCACATATGCCTTGCAAATCGCATATTCACTGACTGCATACCATGCATGTTTTTGAAACCTTAAATCCCATATATAAAGTATACATTATCTCTAAAAACTTGTTTTTGGTTTTCTTTGGAGCATTCATGGTAAATAGTGTTTTTTTTTAACAAAATGTGTCCTAGTCTTCTAGAACCAAATAATTTTCCAACTCTTCCTGATAGATTATACTATTTTCTACTTGTTCACCTTTCTATGTTTTTGAACAAATTCTTGTCCTCTAGGAATGGTTTAAATTTAATTGTACCTTCATTGGTGGCATGTTAGGGGTGAACCTCATACTGAGGAATTCGTCCAGGCTTTTTAATCAAGTTTCCTATATCATTCAGATAGTCAATGTACCTGATAAAGGAGCTAGGAGACAATCTCGCGAGGGTATACAGGTACTTAGAAATTTGTTGTCAAATATTTTAGTTGTATGCACTTGGAGCCTTTTAAGTATTGTTTTCAGTGGTTCTCTGCACATTGTGTTATAATTTTCAAACTTTTTGCTATTTGTGGTTGATGATGATTTACTGGCAAACATTCTTCACTGATGCAAGAATTCATTTGAGAAAATGCAGATTATGTGAATGGTATTTAAAATAGTTTAATGATAGATATATGTAATTTCTTGTAAGCATAGTTTAACAATAGGTTAATGAATAGTTTGTTCCATTCAAGTAGGTAAGGATTATGGCCGTTGATCAAAAGTACCATAAAGAGGATTCTTATGTAATTCCAGGTCAGAAAAGCCAAGTTTTATAGGCTAATTTTTACCTCTTATTTTAATTGCTATCCTGCTAAGTGGATCATCTGTGTTAGCAAAGAAAAAGAAAAACCCATTTTATCTTCAATCATTCTAAACTCTTTTGAACTTGTTGGTTTGATCCTTAATTTACTTGAGAGGATTTGGCATGTTAAACCATTAATTCTGTTTTAACCTTGCCTAATACTCAATCAAATGCAGCCTTAAATACCAAAGGAAGTTTTAGGATGTATAAATGAAGCTGTCAATTAAGATGTGGATAAGGATAGATGTTTTGGTCTCACTGCAATTTTCCCAGTACAGCATGTGGCATGAACTATTTGATATACACTTCAACTTCTACAGTTTTACATTAAAAAAAAAAAATCACTTCATTCCATTACTTTGATATATTTTCAAAAATGCTATGCAGATAAACACCAAAGATATACTTTTCATATGTGGTGGTGCTTTTGTTGATTTGGAAAAGACTATTTCAGATAGGTAAAATAATTTCCTGATCTTAGATACCTCCAGCAGTATTCCCTATACATTCTTGCTTGTCAAGGAGAATGAGAACAACCTTACATTTTAATATGTCACAGACGTCAAGATTCGTCAATAGGATTTGGTGCACCAGTACGTGCGAGCCTGAGAGCTGGTGAACATACAAATTCTGCAGTGGCATCGTCCTTGATAGAATCGGTGAGTTCCAAGTGTTAGCCAGCTGGATGAATTTCTAAGAAAAAGTTTTGCATGAATCATAAATATAATTCGTCAAACTATTGCTCTTCACAAAACTAGTAGCTATTTTTGCATATTTTATGGTGTGTATATATATGTATTTTAAAACTAAGAGAGCTAATTTATATTTTTCTTGAAAGGTTGAAAGTGGAGACCTTATATCATATGGTCTCATCCCAGAATTCGTTGGGAGATTTCCAGTTATTGTTAGTTTGTCATTGCTAAATGAAGACCAACTTGTTCAGGTGAGATAAAATCTCTATCATGTTTCTTCCACTTTATTTCCCTTTTGTTCAGTACATTCAGTTTGTGCTGTGTCAACATTTATGTTTCCTTCACAGTTCGACTGTAAATGGCTATAGGATTAGCACTTCTTTAGTTTCTGATCAGGTGATCCGTACATAGTAAAATATCCTAATATATTATGTGAGTTTGACATGGATTTGCCTAACAATGAGTTCTAACTAAATTAGTTGAATTATGTGTAATTGATCAATTTCTGGAATTTATCAGCCTACATAAAAGGTGTTACCTTGAGGTTGTTATAGATTTTCTTCATTCATCAATAGGGAAATCAACTGACCAAGAATGTCAACTACAGGTTTTAACAAAACCAAAGAATGCACTTGGGAAACAGTACAAGAAAACCTTTGATTTGAACAATGTAAGTAATCTATATATTTCTTGTAGTTCATTCTTCATTTGTTCAGAAGCTGTTTTGAGTATCAAGTTATATCACATTGCATCACAGGTAAAACTGCATTTCACTGATGCTGCTCTAAGGCTGATTGCAAAAAAGGCAATGACTAAAAGTACTGGTTCCCGAGGTTTAAGAGCCATTCTGGAAAGTGTTCTTACAGAAGCGATGTACGAGGTATGCTGATTATAATTATCTTTTCATATAACTGCAATTTATGGCTCAAGTTATACAAGTTACCAGCATGAACCTTATCGAAGGATAGTTTCTCACTGAGAGAAACTTCTTGTAGAGAGATTTAAGTTGGAAGTTCTTGATGCTATTGACTGTGGAGCATGGCCCATTTTGAGTTGATTAGCCAATAATGAGTTGAAAGAAAGTATGAAGTAACCCACACCTTGCATTGCCAATATAACATTCAAAAGTACTGTTTTGCATTTCATTTTTAGATTACAGTATCAACATCCAGTCTGTGGCTTTTAAATACATTAGACTTTTTTCCACCCATCTTCAATATAAAAGATGCACGAGATTCCTTGCTGATCTAGTTCTTTTTCCAGTTTTATGTTTTCTACTTATTCCTTGTTTAAGTACCATTTGACCTTTTGCTAATAGGCTTATCTGACACAAACCTAATTTTAACCAAGAACCTGCGATATAAACTTTTGCATGTTCCAGAATTACATTTCCAAATTAATTTTTGAGATTGAGCATCGTCCAGTATGACCACATTAGAGGGATTACTCCATGACAAGTTACATTGCAAATAACTTTTCACAAAACATCCCCAACTGTATTATGTTTTCTTTAACCTTATTTTCTCAACTTCTGGGGGGGTGCCATTCTAAATCCAGAACTAAGAGACTTGGCATGCACAGCATGCACGGCCATATTCTCTAGTAACCTTTTTTTTTTGGCACTTGGATTTAGATTCCAGATGTGAAGACCGGAAAGGATAGAATTGATGCAGTTGTGGTGGATGAAGAGGCAATTGACTCCCTCAACAAGCCAGGGTCCGGAGTAAAAATTCTACGAGGAAATGGAGCACTAGAGCGCTACCTTTCCCAGAATAAGGTAACATTTGTGCATCAATTTTGTTATCTCATTAAACCATGCCTTGAGAATGATGCTTAGCATTTATTAACTGCACAGTAATCCTTTTTTTAAAATAATGTTACTTATGTTATAACAAACATCCACTTACAAGAGCCTCTGGTTTTATTAAGCATATTCATTTACTTATTAATCCTTTTCCCGTTTGATCCTAACTAAAACATTTCCACTCAAGTAATCTTGGATGGAACTAAATCTTACAGAAGCCATTGCAGTAGAATTTTCAACCTTCCTCAGCTTATAAGTTATTATTATGTAGGATAGTCTCATCAAGAGCTATTTACACTGGTACCTAAACACTTTTAGGGTGTATTTAGTCGGAGAGGAAGAATTCAAATACGCAGGGAGAGGGGGGAAAAACAAAATAATATATTTATTTGGCTTGAGTGGTGGAGAGAAAATAATTGAAGAGGATCTCTTGATCTCTCCTTTCCACCGAAATCAATCTGTACCAGACAGATTGAAGAAGGAAAAAGAGGAAGCTCACTGCTGCTTGGCTAAAGGTGGTCACAGACCAAAGTTGGTCAGCTGCTGGACACCTCTAGTGATCTTACTGCCGGCAAACACCACCACCTATTTATTTTCTTCCCCTCTTAAGCCCATACTGTTGTGACACAAGCAGCCAATATGCACGTAACCACTACTATTCCCCTATTGACTCTTGAGTTTAATCTGCAGGAAAAGAATGACCACTCAGAGGGCGAAATGGAGGGTGAATCTGAGCTCGCATCTGGAGCTGCCACCCTATAGGCTATAGCTTTTCTTGATCATCTTTACTAACTGCTTAAATAAACCATTACTTGAGCAGACTAAATAATCACATAATCACATATTACCCAGTAGAGGATATTCTTGAAGCCAAATTTTCCAAAGACATGGAAATCATAAATTTCAATAGCAGGCAAAGTAGAGTAGCCACTCGAGGAGACAACAAGAAGGTGAAGATTCTGACTCGGCATCCAAAGAGATTAGAATATAATGTATTTGTAATTGTCATTTATTGTTGTAATCAAGCATTTGTTTCCATAGGGGAATGCTTCCTTCTGATTTATACTTAATCTGTGTCATTTATGTAACCCTGAAACATCATGCTTTAACAGCAGGCATTGGATTTTGTATCAATGAACTAAATTGAAAATTTATATATAAAATTCAGGCTTCTGGAATGAATAAAGCATTTCACTGATCGTCACGTTATGAGTGAAATGCTTTAACCTAAATTGAAAATTTAGACAAAATTGAAAAGTTTGTATCATGCTTTAACCTAATTCCCTACTGCATGGGCTTCAATTGTTCACAAGTCAACACTGCAATTTCTATCAGCACGTTATGAATCCAAACCTATAATTTAAATCAGCAAATTTCACTAACTCATCTAAATAGAAGAA
The DNA here is from genome assembly GCA_037974795.1 of Kaempferia galanga. Classification (NCBI taxonomy): domain Eukaryota; kingdom Viridiplantae; phylum Streptophyta; class Magnoliopsida; order Zingiberales; family Zingiberaceae; genus Kaempferia; species Kaempferia galanga. The sequence goes on along the minus strand of JBBPFP011005352.1, from coordinate 6,797 downwards.
TAAAATAAATCATTTCACTTGGAACATCATCCAGGTTTCAAAATGAGTCTCAAACTCCTGCAAGTAAAAACTAAGCTCCCTGCAATGATACTATAAAGAAACCTCATCGCTCATGAAATGAAGATTAGCATCCTCAAGTGGAATGCCAAAGCATTGGCCACAGAGATTCATGTAACCAAGAAATTGGTCCAGCCGCACAAAATTAACAAACTTCTAGTTGTATGGTCTAACTGGCCACACTCATCATAGCTACTACTTTATTTCGAAAGCAGAAAACAAATGTGAAGAATTCTCAATTCAACTCCTGAAGAAACACCGGAGCGATGAGTGAACTTCTCGATTCAACTCCTGAAGGAAACACCGGAGCTATGGGTGAACTCAACCAGAAGCTTTGAGAGCACATCAGGTCCTATGGCTTCCTGTTGAAACAAAAAAACAAAGAAAGGATAAACAAAGTACCTTTTGTGATTGAGACGAGATAAGTTGTTCCATCAAATTTCAAATTACCGTCAAACTAAAAGATTTAAACACTAAGAAAAGAATGCCGACCTAAAGTTTTGTTCTCCCACCAGTAGAGGAACCTGAGATTTGCAGCCGGTTTATCAATCTTGTAGAGTTGCTTCCAATGTTCGGCAACTTCCATTCCAAGGACACCGCCACAGAGTGCACCAAATCCAGTAGCCAAAACAAAACCTATAATCCAGTATCAAAGAACTAAATGATAACCCCCATAATTTATAAACGTACATGTTTCAATGAACTAGGAAAGAAGTGATTGTTCCAACAAATCTGACACGGTCAAGAAACTAAAGGCATATCTGGAATGCAGGTGAACTGGTTATCGAAAATGAAATGCTGTTAGAAATTTTTGACACCAGGAATTGTTGTGAACGACTGCAAAACATTACCATGTGGACTCTTCGAGTATTTTAATGAAACTCCACCAAGATGTGCAGCACCAAGTAGACCTCCAGCAACTGCATATTTCCTTGATTGCCTTACTGCTTTCAGCTGAAAAGGAAAAATGGGTCCATACATCATCTAAATGGATAATTTGAAGCTTCATAACCGCAGGTAAATACTTTTAAGATATTTTCCACATCTCCATTGAGATCTGACAGATGTTACCTTCTAATTCATTTATACTTCCTCTACAAATGACTCAAGTTGCCTTTTCACTTGAAATCAAGCTTATGAACATGCAGTTATTAATTGTTATCAAACAATTGGTGAAGCAGTCAAGTAAGAACTGGACATATGAATCCATAGATTGCCTTATAGTTAAGGATCAATATTCAAAGAAAAATATACAAAAACACAGCATTCCCGATTGCCACAATGGATTTACATGAAATAAAAGAAATAATGAATCAGAAACTCGTCGAGGTAGCTAAATATTGGCAATTTACATGTCAAAGATCCAAATTATTAGTCTGGTTAAAAGGGAATTGTGTGAATACCTTATAGCAAACAGTTACCATTATTAGTCAGCATAGTAATTAATACAAAGGATGACAAAATTGAGTTAATAAAGGTGCAGAAAAAAATCGGGTCTTTTTTGTCACCAAATCCAAATAATAAATAAGATGCACATTTATAACTACAAACCGAAACCAGATCGCTGATAATCTGCCACCAATTCATCGCCCCAAAACAAGAATGGCATCGAAACAAAAACCACCAGGAAGAAGAGAAAATAAAAAAGAATAACCTTCACTGACAGGGAGAAAATCCATAATATCGGGAGATAAAGCGGGTACCTGCGGGCCATAGACAGGATCGGAGGCGATGAACTCCTCGACATCGGCGTCGGTCCACTTGGGGAGCGGCTCCTTGCGCCCCAAGGTCTTCTTGTAATAGTCCAGGAAGGCAAAATTGCTCCTCCAGTGTTCCTTCACTTCCTCAAGGTGCTTCCAAAGGAACCCTAACGGCGACGAATCCGAGCTCTCCGCCATCGCCGCAAGAACTCGGATCGTTTGAAGAACAAGAAGTCTTAAACTGACTGGAAATGCTACGATGGAACATCTTATCACGGATACTCAATGACCATTATAACGTCCCGGTTTTCCACCAAGGGATATGACATTATAACGTCCCGGTTTTCGCCGAAGGGCCCGTTACACAGGCTGCCGAAACCGTTAAGTGTCTTAATTAGACCGGATTTCTCACTCATTCTCGAGAAGTACGGAGTAATCGCGGCCGTCGGATCTTCGACTTTGTTAGGGTTTTCTTTGCGGATCCAAAATGAGCGACCCTTTATAAGCCCTTCTCCACGCTCCGAAGAGGGAAGCAGCAGATATCAGTGAGACGAGAAGAGCGAGATGGTGATGTGTTCTTGAATCCCTACCTTCGTGTATTTCTTTCTTAATGCTAGGATTTGTCATCTTGAATCAATCTGAATTGTTGCTTATACCATTGTGGCTATAAAGATATCTGCTTTTGTTGCCTACGTACATGATGATAGATAGGGGTCGAAGTGTAATCTGTTGAAGGCTCCATGTTTAGAAAATTATAGCTATTTATGTAATTCTGAAGTAACTTGTATTGCTTCCGCTAGTTACAAATTTACAATCATTGTATTGCTTCCGATAGTTCGACCATTCTGCTTGTTAGTTGGCACCTCAAATGCAGCGGTTTGATATTCCTTGTATTCTACGCTCTTCAATATATCTCCCAGATCTAACTCATTTTCGTCTTTTTTTTCTGATTTGTTTGGTTGTATTGGCTTTCTTGCATTAGTAGTGGTTATGTTCTTTTAGTTTGGTGTATTATCATCGTTGAATCTGTTTGTTAATTTACTTTGCCCTGAATCATTTTATTTTCATGCTAATGTTCTTACGTGATATTTGGATACACGCTCTTGCAAAGGAGGTTTGGATTGAAATAGTGCTGGATGAACACTCAAGCTCCTTTGCCACCGATGACATGCGGGAGTGGATCAAAATAAATGTGTGCTTCTTCAGAGACGGAGAGATTGGATGACCCATGATTTTTGATATTGGAGATTGAAGTTATGTAAGTGGTACAGCAAGCACATATTTTTACTACAATGTGCTCTTTGATTGTCTCTGAAGAAACAGTGTGATATTGGGAATTGCAACGAAATATTGTATAGCGATGAGGCACCAACTGGATTCTCCTCCTCCGTTGGGGTAAGAATGCAGATCATGGCCACAGTTGCACATGGATGTATCCATGATGTCAGGCTTTGGGTAGGCACTTGGATTCAGAAGGAAGAGTGGTAGATGCATTCATACACAAGGTAGGACCAATGTTCATACCTGACACAGAGCAGCATGGGTAGATGCATTCAATGAACACAAGGTAGGACCGATATTCATACCTGACACAGAGCTGCATGGGAGATGTATTCAATGAACAGAAGGTAGGACTGATGTTCATTCTTGACACAGAGCTGCATGCAGGTTGGCTTAGGCATCGTATGGGACAGTGGTGTGAGAAATCTCATAGTAAAAACTGATTTGCTGCTGTCGTCATACAGAAACCGGTTAAAATGAATACTAGCCCATATGGATAGACTATAGAGACTAGGTGATTAATTCCTCTTGTTCCCAGAGAGAGGATACAGACTAGTAGACGAATTGGGGTGAGTGATCATCAGGAGCTTCACTGTTTCAATATATGCCACCAGGCCCATTTCATGGGACACTCCTTACTGGAGTGAATTCAATATTTTTTAGATTCTGAATGAAATGGCCACCATTATTGACCACCCAAAAAATCAATGCAATTTTGAAACCTAGGTATGATATCTCACTCAGTATCATCATAATTTTAAATGTTTATAGCAATTGTGACGAACCCATTAGGGCATTCCTCTTCAAAGGTATTTATGTCAGGGAGCACATCTGTGAAATTATAATTTGCTTTCTTGCTACTGTATAATGAGATTGGCGTTCACTCATTTCCCTGTCACCTCACATTAGTATTTCTCACGAGGATCATCGAGGTGACACACCAAAAACCTTCAAAGATGGTTTTTTTCCTCATCCTTTGATTAAATCAAGAAACTTGTTCTCCGTTAACAGTATTTTGCTCTGATTTGTATATTGTTAGTTGTAGAATGCCTTTTTTTCATTATTTCTTGTATTCTTCACATTCTAGATTCCATTATTTCTAGTGAATTTTCTCTTTGAATTTGACATAGCTTAAGTCATAGTTAGTACAGAGTAGCTTTCGCCAGTCAGTACAGAACGTTCACTAGATTTGGCCAAGTCTGTGATCTGGATTAGTTTATTGTTGATAAATTCTTATTTGTATCTACCTGTGTGGATGAAATTATTGAGAATTTGAGATGTAATTTTTGGTACTAGTGAGCGGATTTTATTGGGTGATCAAGTTGAAGGATGTGCAAATTGTCGTTTTTCCCCCTTCTGTTGACTAAATTTGGAAAAAACATATATGTATTTTGCAGCCAAAGCAAATTCATGAGATTAAGGATTTCCTTCTTACTGCCAGAAGGAAGGATGCAAGGTCAGTTAAGATAAAGAGGAGCAAGGACGTGGTCAAGTTCAAGGTCCGCTGCTCCAAGTATCTATACACACTTTGTGTGTTCGACTCTGAGAAGGCAAACAAGCTGAAACAATCTCTTCCCCCAGGTTGGTTTTGGTAGCTGCAATTGTTCCTTAGGAGATTCCCATGGTACTAGAAATAATAAGAGTAATTTATGCTTACACACACACATGAATGTTAGTAGCATGATATGCACTAATCTATTATTTTAGTTTTACCATTGTATAGGCTGAACTAACGTAGAAATTAGTTTGCACGCATAATCAGTATCTGATATTAATGGTCTGATAAATTAATGAAACTATATATCTCAAAACTCATGGAACAAAGGTTAGTGATGGATCAATCTGTTGTGGAAGTCATAATAACGTTTCTCATCTACACATACAACTTTTATTATTTTTTGCAGTTGATTTAAGACACTAAGAAAAATGGATGGGCTAATCAAGCATTCACTTGGGTTACTGTCTGTTGGAATGTGTTCAATATTTTCTCTTAGATAACTATTGAATATATGTACCAATAGCTGGTTTTGGTTATTGTGCAACTGATCTTCATCTTTGCTTGCAGGTTTGAGCGTCCAAGATGTGTGAAGATGAAATTAAATTGTTAGTTTTTATTAGTTGAGCTTACAAGCAGTGAGTGAGTTTACTGTCTCTTGAATGAATTATGTGATTTGAGTTTAGAAACTCTACATGACTATCTTTTCTTGATTCTACGTGATTGAAGTTTGTTGCTCATTACAAAGTGTTTGAATTTGTGGACAATTTTTTTTATAAAATGCACTGCTGGTGTATGCTTGTATCCTTGTTTTCCTCATCGTTAGTTGTTTGCTTAAGCATGAATAAAATAAAAGAGAAATATATGACATCGAATAAAGGACAAAAGAAAGATTAATTTATTCTTCAATGCATATCTTACCAAAGATATGTTTCTCTTTTTATAAATCTCATTTACTCATTGTCAAATTCAATTAGAGTGTGTTTTTTTTTTGTTTTTTGTTTTTTTTTTTTTTTTTTTGTTGATGGTTGGTTTTGTGTTGTAAGTGGTGAACAAATTCAAAATTTAGAGCATTAAAGACTTAAATTGGTAGGTAAAATCCATTAATTAAGAAATTCTAATAAACATTTAATTTATTTGTATAAAATCTTGGATATCATATTAATATTTTATAAAATAAAATGAATAAATTTTATTAATTTTTGATGATATTAAATTTGATTTTTTTTTTAATAAAAGAACATATTAAATTCTAAAAAATCAATGGGAAAATCAAGAGTTCTGTAAATAGAATATTATAATTTATTTTATTTGGATTTAGTAAAAAAAATTAATTAATTATTTTATTGCCTTAATGATAACAGTACCTATCTTTATGTATATTGCACTTATTTATAGAATATATTATTCAGTAATTAGCCAACTAATAATGATTAACCAACTTATATTGCCTTTATATAAATGATCTACTGTTAAAATTGGAATTAAATAATTTTCACTACCCATTTCATAACTAACACCCGTTTATTTTCAACCAATTTTGATTAAGTATGATGCCCAGGCGACCTGTGTTTTTTAACAGAAGTTATTCGTAGGTCATCAAATAAATCTGAAAATTAACATGAGAAATAACCTAGCAATTTAATCGTGCGGGTAGGAATCGAACCCATATCCCGGAAAAAAAAATTAAATCTTCTACTTTAACTAAAAGGAGATAAATATAGATATACAGATATTAAGTGGATCACTCTAAATATGAAAGGAGATAAATAATTGATACAGAGATATTAAATATATGGTCTACGATTACACTTGGTGTAATATGATTATATAAAATAAAAAATAATAGTAATATTCAAAATTAATTAAAAGGATCCGAACTCGTCAAAATGGCCCTACACAGTAACACAGGTTTACAAATAATTAAAAATGTTAATGCACAAAAAATGCCCCCATGCAGGATTGAACTACAGACCTTCAGTTTACAAGACTGACGCTCTACCACTGAGCTATAGGGGATGTCTGTCGATACCGAATTTTTAAACTATAATCTAAGTTTAATAAAATAAAATTTACCTATCTACGACAGTGGTGTTTGATACCTGAACCATTTGATTCAACTCGAACCAAACCAGATAAAAACCAGTTCAATTATGGTTAATCCGGTTTCGTCGTCTTTATCTATTTTGCGCCAAAACCTACACTCTCTTCTTCTCGCTAGGATCTGTTATTCTATTAGACGGTGAAAATATAAATTGTAAATC
>JBBPFP011005144.1:0-13625 GCA_037974795.1 Kaempferia galanga | reverse complement strand
CAAGCCGTCCTCTCCGCTCTCCAACAAAATCACTCACAATCAATTACTTTTGACCCGTTTTGATACAAATCGAGTTGACTTTTATGGGGGAGACTCCGAATGAACTTAGGGTGGATGAACTTTGGAGAGCCTATGAGATAGTCAAATGAGGGTTAAAATGGAGGTCAAGAGTGGACCGTGGTACAACCATTCTGATACTCAAATAAGATCTTGTTGATCAAAGAACAAAGAATAAGAAATGAGAGGGTGTCGTGTCATCCCACGGAGATTCTCCATGTCTTCCGTTAACCACACTCTCCTATTTGGGCGTGTTGGGCATTCAAGTTGAAAAAATTAAGAGAAATATCCTCAACTATTAATTCAGCACACTATATTAAGAATAGTGATTTTTTAAATATCTTTCAATCTTTTAAAAAAATAATCTATTAAAAAAAAATTAACCCCTCTTTAGCAATTAAATATGGAAGAGTAAAATACATATGAGATATCTCATTTCATAATTTTAAAACTTAAATATGTGATTTAGATATTTGAGTAATTTTCAATAGGATTTAGTAATTTGCCGTTTGTTAAAGATAGAAATGCTATAGATGATAATTTTTTAAAAACTAGAAAAAGCTACTCTTTTGATTATTTTTAAGAACATAAGGCATTTTTGTTATTTATAACAAAAATATTCAACAACTTTTAAAAATGCCTCGTACGGTTTAATTGAGTAAAATGTGCTTTAATATTTTATTTTCTTATTAAAATGCTTACCCTTCGTCAATAAAAAAGAATTGCATGATTTAAACTATAATTTAAAGTAGCAAAATTGGTATTTCGACAACAAAATAAATAAATAAATGAAAAGTTAGACGGTGTTTTGATAATAACGAAACATTCCCCAGGCATTTGAAATGTTGCCAAATTTTAGAGGGGTAATTTGATAATTCACCTAAATAAATTATAAGAGGAAGAGTGTAAATTTTGGTAAACTTCGAGGAGTAAGTAGTGAGATTTGATCAGTCGGAGGAATGTAGGCGTCTTTGGAACCGTTAAATCTAAATCGGACGGCCAATGTTCCATCCCGTTCTCCCCTACGCCTATAAAAGCACGCCCTCCCTCCGCCCACCACCGGGAAGTTCTTCGTTCTTATCATTTTTTTTTTGCTCCTCTTTTTTTTTTTCCCAGAGACGAATCTTACAGTGTTGTAGATAATACGTTGTTCTTCGCAATCTCTATTGAGGATTCTTCTCGATCTCCATCTTTCTGTTCTTCGAGGTGGATTCGTTATTGTTAGCAAATTTTGGATTAGGGTTCCAGTGATCTTTGAGTCCGGACTGCCGCATAGCCTTCTCCAATCCATGGACAAGAAGAAGGTGGCAGTTCCTCTTGTGTGCCATGGGCATTCGCGACCCGTCGTGGATTTGTTTTACAGCCCTGTTACCCCGGATGGATTCTTCTTGATCAGTGCAAGCAAGGGTGAGCTTTTCCCGTTTCTGATGTATTTGATTGGGATCGATGGTTTTTTAAATAGTTTGTAGATAATTGTTGAAAATAACGAAGAAACTAAAAGGTTATTTGAACAGAAGACAAAATGAACCAAATCCGTCACCATTTCTCTTATTGATGGATCGACGGGTTGTCTTTGATGTTCAGGTTTGTCAGTACTGTAATGATGATCAGTGGTTGATTTTTCTAACTGATTAAATTGATCAAGAAATGATTAGTCCTCAACTTGCGTTAACTGTCTGCAATGTGATCTGCCATTAGAAAGATTATCATTTGCCATAGTTTATTAGTGTATGTGAACATATTTATTTCTTTTCACAAGGCATCTTGCATAAACTGTTTGCTGCTTCATATATTTAAGGCTTTCCACCTCTTTTAATTCTACTTTGAGTAGTGTGTCAAGTTTTTGCAGCAATTTATCTTCATCATTATCTCTTAAAGGAAATAGAGGAACCACAATGAACGCTTGAATGCTTTTAGACTCATTGGCAACACTAGTGGTCTGTTTTTACGTAGGAAGTTTGGAGGTTCCACAAAGCTAGTGTGATCAAGTACTGATGTTATCAGATGATTTTAAACAGTTATTTACCTTGATATTCTTCTGTGTAGACAATGTGCATACTTAATTATATATATGGAAAAGGAGAATGAAGAAGAGTGCAGTGATGAACACTGAATACCAGCGATGCTAAGGAAATAGTAATAAAAACAGAGAAGGAAAAGGTGGAAAACACCTTTTTGGTGAAATACTGAATGCGCTTCAAATATCTCTCAACCATTTTCCATATCTTTTTGTGTGTGTGTGTGTATGAGAAATTTTATAAGGTGAAAATGTCTTTTGGAGTGATAATCCCAATGTCGCATGTTTTGACCACGTAAATATTTAAATCAATGGATAATTCTTTGAAATTTGGAGTTAAAGTTTTCACCAAGATGTAACACTGCCTCTATTACTCAGATGATAGAGGCTCATTGTTGCTCCACTGGTTTTCTTCTTTTGGCAACATGAAATTAATATAATGATGCCTTTTTATTAATGTTCTAAGGAATAAATTATTCTTCTCCCACACTATCTAATCTCAGAATTTCAATTGAAAAACTTGCTTTGCACCTGATGGGCACTATGCCTCTAATTCATGAAACTTGCAAATATGCTAATTCACTTTCTCTTTTTTACTATCACTTTTTTGTTAAGTTTCATGGGTAGTGCTTACGGTGTAAAATATTGATAAGATTCTCTAATCTGTTTCACTTTTGTGTTTGGTATCCCTTGTTTTGAGTAAAAATATTTTTGTAATTTGTGGAGAGATTGCATGCTAAGTTAGTTTAATGTCTATTAAATCCTCAAAAAGATATTTCAGATGTTAATGATTGTTTAACATCTTAGATGCAAATCCAATGCTTAGAAATGGTGAGACTGGAGATTGGATTGGAACATTTGAAGGACACAAAGGTGCAGTTTGGAGTTGCGGCCTTGATACCAATGCTTTGCATGCAGCTACTGGATCAGCTGATTTTTCTGCGTATGCCAATTTATCTAGAATTGCCAAAATTTATGAAAACTGAAGTTTGAATAATGTTCAACTTCAATTGAGCATTTAATATTTTATTTGTTGAACTTTTGCATTATGTCTTTTAGTTGTATTGGCTTATCCTTGTGTTATTTTTTGAGAAAACCAAATGATTTAGCTGTGTCCTGTGTGCATACAATTTGGTCCTAACTACTCCCTTTGGTGTTTGCCTTGATGCTGTGTAAATTTGTAGTTGTCCTTTTGCCTGATCTTAATGTGTATGCTTTTATATTTACATTTGGGACAATAGCATGGGACATCTGAATGCATAGGGTAGGATGTTATGCATACTGAACTTTGAATCTTTATCTTTAGAATATTTTGCATAGAAAGATATGCAGTGATTTATAATGTTTATAGGTAGAACCTAAAGAGAGAATAAAGGCGTGGAATGAAAAAGGTGAACATTGAAGATTCCTTGCCTATTTACATGTCCCTTTTCCAGCAGAATAAGTGCATGCACAACATAATCCGCACCTTCCTTTTTTTTCTATGTGCTACATGGTACATATGAAATGGACATTCCATTATATTTATTTCCATAAACATGTTATCAAGAGATCTTGTGTGCTTGTTGATCTCCATGTAAGACCACATAAATTGGCCAGCAACAGTTGAATCATGATGATATCAGCCAGTGGCAAGGTCTAGAATCTCAGTTTTACTACTAACAATGCAGGTTTGGAATCAAATATGGACACTTGTATTGTCTGATACCAATTGGTCATATTTCTAACTAGTTTTGAATTAAATCCTCAATGTATGATTTACCTCAAAAATTTACATTACAGGTACATGATCAATTGAGTCGATGTTGAATGAATCTAATTGAGTGAATAAGTAGTCCTCCCATCTAAGATCATTAGAAGGATTTAGTAGTTCATCTTGGGAAAACCATCAAAATACATTGTTAGTGGTAATAGATCAATGGTGCTATTAATCTAATACCTCTAACAATACATTTTGATATCAAGGCATTGATGGAACGTTGACATATTCGTGCTACGGTTGCCACTAGGAAGGAGCATCCATGCAAAGAAAAACTGTTTTTTCTGTGATCAACCTTTGTAGATTGGGTAGATTTTTATTGAGCTAAAAATGTGGCAGCTAAAACAATTTTAATTGACTAAATCTCATTGAAGTTGGCCCTATACACTGGCATCTAAGTGGACCTTCTACTTTGACTCTCTATACATCCATTGTGTTTCATGTGTCTAGCATTGAGCTTCTTCTCCCTCTCAACAAATATCAAATTGTATTTTTCTATTATATATGCCTCAGTAAATAATTTTTGTTTTGGTAGATAATCTAGTAGAACCTCCACTGACTGTATCATCTTCATGATCATCATTGTCATCACCATAAGGTTTATATTGTGTCAAATTTAAACTTGTGAAAGCCGGTTATTCATCTTTCTCTTTAATATTCTCATATGTGACCTGGCAGTAATCTTTCCTTATCATGTATTCGAGCTTGACCTTTTTTGGTTTGGAATCGTCATTTTAGTGAATATGTTGGTGTAAGGATTGGATTAAAAATTATTGATGGTTCAACTATGGCTATTCATGTGAGTAACAATCACTTTGCAATAATCAACCTTAATCATGACCCAAGGGTTTCTTTTCCCATGGATAGAATGAAACCCACTTACTGTCACAATAATTTCATTGGCATCACCTAAGTCCCTCATTACTCACATAGTTAAGCAAGCACATTTTATTAAGTCATTTAAGTACATAGTAAAGCCTTTTAAGTCAACAAGTAGCAAGAACCAAGATGCAGAAAATTCAGAAGCAAACAAATGAAGAGGCCTATGAAGAGTCATGCAATAGTCATCTACGAAATCCAATAGTGGAGTATGCCTCAAAGCAACAATTAATGTTCTGATTTGAAACCCTTAGTACTACTCACCTTCTAAATAATCTAAAGGTAAGAAAAGACTGATGCCAATTTTGGAAAAATAGGTAGTAGGAATGCAACAATATTTATGATAGCGGATTAATTAATGAACTTATATATTGTAGATTTTTATGTTTGGGCTAAAAAGAAACTTTGTTTCAAAGAAGAGTCTCATTTAAGCTTGTCCTTTTGTCTTATTACTCATCCAATAGTTGTTGAACTGGTTAAAAATAAACTTCTTTTCCTCTTATGAAAATGGTTTGAATCAAATGGACCCAACAACAAACTAAACTTTCTAGGGCAGGGTGTCTGTTCATCTTCAAACTATAGTTTTGTGGGCACTGTGTCTATTCATCTTCGACATCATTCTTGTTGATCTCATCTGAATGGTTGACCTAGCTTTACTCTCTCCACTGTTATATGTTGTAGCTTAACCTTTTTACCCGAGCAGCTCTTATTTGTGAGTAATTAAGAGTTGTGATGAGCCAAGGTTGGGATTAAAAATGTTGCAACTGATGATTCTACTAGTTTGCAAACTTATAGGTGATTTAAGATAATTTTGGATTTTGCATTATCATTTTTAGTTGTGACCTTTTTTTCCTCAATATGTATGGTGAAGGTGGGACTTTCTGCACACTATCTTATTCAATTCGGCGCCATCATTCAAATTTCAATCATCGTCTTCCTCATTTTGTGCAAAGGCATCATCGAGTCAGCTCACATGTTTCCTTTTGAAGCATTTGCAACAATAAGTGTAGATTTGATATAAATTATTATTTTTAAATGCCTATTGGAGAAATTGGAAGGGGACAGTAAAGTTGTTGTTGTGTGACCTAGAGGTCACGGGTTTGAGTCTCGGAAATAGCCTCTTGCAAAGTAATATAAGGCTACCCCACATTGGTGGGAGCTTCGTATACCAGGTTATCCTTTTTTTATTAGAGAAATTGAAATTGACTGTAACATGCATTGAAAGATTTGTAGTATGATTTTTCTCAAGACAAAAGCTGGATTGCCAAATCTCAGTGGTTGCTCGGTTTCAATAAAATTAAAAGTTGGATTAATTTCTCATTAAAAATATACACTTTTTTGAATGATTTTATATATAAAAATTTATTTGAAGTTGTTTCTCAATCTGATGAAGAATTCATGGATATGATGGAATCAAATGTCCTTTTCTAGCGTCTCCACCTGTTTTATTAGGATTCAGTATTCATATCTAACCAGATAATGACATTGTAATCACCTTTTGTATTGTTCACATTGGTATGGAATTAGTATCTATGAATGAGATAGTTTTAGTGGTTCATATATTTAGATTAGATTATAGACTTATTAGCTAAATTGGATTGCTGGTCTATCATCCATCTGTTGGACAAGTGTTGATTGATATTTTAGACCATGGTAGTGGAAGCTTTTATTAGGACCAGAATCTAAATATTTTTTTCTTGCTCTTAGAATTTAGACCAGTATGCTGCTTTAGTACTCTTTTCTCTTTCATGGGAAAAGATTGTGTGATTTCACTATGTTTCATTTTAATGATCTTTGCCTCATTTCTTTCAGGAAAGTATGGGATGCTTTAACTGGGAATGAATTGCATTCATTTGAACATAAACACATTGTCCGAGCATGTGCCTTCTCTGAGGTACATGAGGATGGTTTTCAATTTTTTTTTTTTTTTTTTGAATCATATCTTCTTTTATCTGTTTCACTCTTAAATGTTGCCCCATTCTGTTATTGTTCATGAATTCTCCTACATGTTGTCTGCAATGCGTTTCTTGTGATTTCTTTTCTTTACTAGTTTTCTACTAGCAACATCTGGTTCCTGTGTTTGGTGTTATATCATGCTCCTTCCTGTTCTACTTAGACAATTGATGCACTATATTCCTTTGATACTATGGCTCCTTCGTTTACTCCACATCCCTGTGTAACACCTTGCATTCCAACACAGACATATCATGCTTGCGTGCATATATATTATATCAGATAATGAGTGTGATTACATCACTTGAATAAGTAATCTGTTTTACATGAGTCAAGTATACCATCAATATGTGAACTAAGTGCAATTAGTGCTTGTGAAATATTGAATTTGTAATCCGATTGCTCTATTTGAAGATGGATTCTTTGGCACAACACTTGTTGGCTACCATGATGATGTTGTCCATTTCTACTACAGGATACACACCTTCTGTTGACTGGAGGAGTTGAAAAGATACTACGGACATTTGATTTGATTCGTCCAGATGCACCTCCAAGAGAAATTGATAAATCACCTGGTTCAGTCAGGACAGTTGCTTGGCTTCATAGTGACCAAACGATACTTAGTTCTTGCACTGATATGGGAGGTGTGAGGTTTGTTCTGCAAATTCCTTTGATGTCGGCCTTGTTCATTTGACTATCCATATCTGCATATCTTCAAATTGCTAGATTGTTAAACCCCTTCCCAATTTTGTTTGTAGCTGGTGAATCTATTCTCCTTTTCTTGAACTCGTTAATCTGTTTGCTCATGAACACCTCAATATTGTTGAATCAACCTTTTTTTGTATGGCTGTGGCCAATATAAATGATATTGTATGTTCTAATTCACTGTTTTATGAAGATATCTTACGTTGATTGGTTTGTTCTCCTGTATAGATATCAGTTAACCTCCTTTTGGATCCTAATTTTCGTGATCATAAACACATATCTCACAGATTATGGGACACCAGAAGTGGAAAAATTGTGCAAATACTTGAAACCAAGTCACCTGTCACTAGTGCTGAAGTTAGTCAAGATGGTCGATATATCACGACTGCTGATGGCTCAACGGTTAAATTCTGGGATGCAAATCAGTATGCTTACCTCCTTTTTTTTCCCTTCCTTCTGTGTGTTAAGAATAGACCTTGAAATTCAAATATCAATACTTGTTCTTCAGTTTTGGGCTTGTAAAGAGCTACGACATGCCATGCACTGTGGAATCTGCTTCACTTGAGCCCAAGCATGGAAACAGATTTGTTGTTGGAGGAGAAGATATGTGGATTCGTGTCTTTGATTTCCATACGGGTGAAGAAATCGGTGAGTTTATTTTTTTAATACTCCATATTAACCCAGTGCACTATCTGGAATGTTGATCTATTAGATCAAATGATTCTTAATGGTTTTTTTCCCTTTATTAATGCAGTCTGCAACAAGGGTCACCATGGTCCAGTTCACTGTGTGCGCTTCTCTCCCGGTGGCGAATCATATGCCTCCGGGTCCGAGGACGGCACCATCAGAATTTGGCAGATGGGTCCGGCTGTGGCTGATGATCATGATGCTTACAGAGCAAACACGTCTCCTGGGAAACAGAAGGTTGGTGCTGACGACGTCGCTCGTAAGATCGAGGGTTTTCACATCACCAAGGATGAACTGAAGGAATAGGTTTTGCACCCACAGTTCGCAAGCTGCATTCCGTTGGTTCAATGTATGCAAGGGCTTATTGCTGTTTTCATTTTTTGTAAGGCCATGCGCACGGTGATTTCTATAATGCCTCACCAGTTAGATCTCTTAAAACAGAAATCCTTCCCTTCTGTTTCAGATTTCTCAACTCAATTTCAATAACCTCTATTCCTGCAATCCCTAGTGCAAATGTTAGTCTTGTTTATCAAGAAATCCAGTGACAATTTTCCAGTTCCAGACATGTACCCATGAGGAAACACCCCACAAGCAGAGACCACCATTTCAAGGTGAGTGATGCAATTTTTTTCAAGATAGCTCAATGCGCAGAGCACTTATTAACATAGGATCGCGACGCGCGAAACTCTCATTAATATGGGATGTTGGAGAAAATATGGGATGTTGGAGAAGGATCAGATTATATCGAATTTATTATACGCAATCTTATCTTATGTTGTAGGAGACTATTTCTGCGACTTAAACTTGTAGCCTCTCGATTACACGATAATAATCGTGCCATTGTGGCCTAAAGCTCCGCTTCATAACCCGTGATATCTTAAGCAATTGTGAAACAAAAATAGTTCATAACCACTGCAAGCAATTTGCAGAGTGCAATAGATTTGATATTACTTTTTCCACTCCAATACAACAAGCTGCATTGGGAAGTTCAACTAGTCAATTATAGCAAACTAAACTATAAGGTCACCGACAAGAATGCAAGAAGAAAACAGCAAGAAATCTTCGTAAATTCAATATCAAGTCTAGCGTCAAAAGAAATTTGGGTCCAAAATGAAGATCTAAAGCCTAAAAATTAAAAATCATCATCTTCTTTAGTTGAGATTTGTTTATCTGCCTTGAAAATGAAATAATACGGCTTCAAAACAGTGGTGTTTCAGTCCTCTATCTAACCGATACGTTTTGGGGGCTTTTCTACATGAGGGAGCACCATCCCTTTACTCTCACTTTCCTCAAAACCTAAAATTTCAGTAAAGACGGTTTGTAGCATACTCTTCGCTATCCTGTATGCCTCTACTGATGCCGCTCCCCTCTCCACGCACTTCATGGCATCGTGCAATAGATCATTGTACCACAAGATGGGAGATTCTTCAGGATATTGACCTTCATGAACACTTTCTTGCGGCATCATGCCGCTCTTCGCTTTTCTAGTCCACCTTTTCAATATGCAATATTCAGGAATGAGAATGGTGCCACACACCAAGAAGAGTCCAAGTAAATGCCTGCAAGGTATTCCTGAACCTTCATACTTAAAGCAATTACAATATGCCTTTTTCTCTGATTCCTTGAAGACTACAATATGTCGATTACGAGCATCACCATCCCTTGCGACAGAAAATTTGCTTATCGGACCATCTTGAATTTTGAGAGGATAATAATTGAAAGCTTCAACTAGTTCTTCTTGGAACTTCTCGAATGCCATCCGTGTGTAAATATTGGCAGCCTGTTTCTCCATAGGTGACTGAGTCTTAAGAATGCACTGGATGTTCAACGTAGCACAATCTTCTTGGGCTTCCTTTTCATATCGGCTATCCATTTCTTGGTCTAGTTTTGCAATAAACATTTGCAAAGAGCACTCTGTAACAAAGTTGTTTCGGTAAAACCTGTTCAGTGTTTCTACTCTATGGGTTGTAGACAACTCTGCAAAGAAGGAACCTTTTAGATAGGCCGGAACCCATCTATGACGAATACTGTATAATGACTGCAACCATAGGTTGTCACTGATGTTATATTTATCAAGAATTGTCCTCCAATAAACTTCAAAGGTTTCCACATTGTCAGACTCATTAATGCACATCTTTAGTTCATCATGTAGGGCAGGGAACCTATAGGAGACATCGGATAACTTCTTTTGGCATCTAGATAGGATTCTCCATCGACACAAACGATGACATGTCTCAGGAAACACCTCTGCAACTGCTGCTTCAATAGCCTTGCCTTGATCAGTAGTAATTGTTAGAGGTCGTCGGCCACACATTGCTGTCAGCCATGTTTCTAATATCCAAGTAAATGAGGATTCTGTCTTGTCCATAACCAAAGCGCAGGCAAATACGATCGTATGCCCGTGATGATTCAAACCCGAGAATACAGCAAAAGGCATCATGCTCTTGTTCTGCCTATATGATGTGTCAAAGGTTACAGCATCGCCAAAACAACCATAAGACATTCTAGCTTTTGCATCAGCCCATAACGCATTTGTCAGGCAGTTTCTGTTATCAACTTGCAGTGCATAAAAGAACCCTGCATTCTCTGCCTGCATCCTCCTGAAATAATTGATAAGGATTTGTGCATCTCCTTCACCAAAGACTCTATGCCGCATCTCTTTCAAGTAGTCCTGGTGTTCCCTATCCTTTCCAGAGAGGCGACTAAGCTGGATCTCACGAACCCTCTCGGGACTAACCACTATATGGGTGTGCTCCAACACCAACTTACTGATAATCCACTTCTCTGGTCCCCTTCGAACAACCTCCATCATTGCCGGGCAACCATCCCTTATGGAAAGACGCTTACGCTTCTTTTTGGTGCTGTTCTCAGCAACCTTCTTCTTGTGATGACCCTCTTTCAGACATACAAACCTCTTCATGACCAACACCTCGACCCCCTTCCGTCTCTCACAGCGAGAGCGTGCAACTCGAATGCCAAAGCCAAGACGCAATGCATAGGCATTGTAAAATGCACGTGCAGCTCCGTCGGATTCAAATTCCATCCCTGGAGATGGTACCTGGTTAACCTCATCGCAATCTTCAACAGCAAGTAGTTCATTTTCAATGGCATTCCTGATTGACGCTAGAGCGCTGCCACCATGAGAAACAGTCTGAAGTGATGAGGTGACTTCTTCTCTTTGCTGTTCAACATCCGGTGCCTTGACGTCATCCTCAAAAATAGCACTGTCCTCAACCATTTCATCGTCTTCACTGGATGAATACTCCATGGTCCGAGTATAATTCAAGCTCAAGATCGAGATGTACACGATTGTGATAATGTTTTCGTTGGATAATTGATGGAAACCCCTAGTGAAGAAATTTCATTACAAAAGCAAAACTAGAACTTCGCTGGAACTGACGTCAACTAGCAAGTTTGACATGTTGATCAAAAGAAAATGCCTCCATGAATTCTTCTGACCAGCAATATGGAAAAAGAATACAGAATTAGGATGCTAGGGTTCTGAGATCACAAAAAACAATGAAAAAAAAATGCATCTTCCGAGAAGAAAAGGGCCCTCCACTATATCAGTCGAACGGATTCTTTACGTAACAAGAAATTTCAAGGGGCTAGGGTTCTGAATATGGAGAAAAGGGGAGGAGAAATAGGGAAAGACTGAAGAGAGCGAATTCAAGAAATCAGTACCTTATCGCTTGACCTAGGGTTCTGCAGAGGAGAGATTTCCCGACGCGATGGAGGCGATGACGGCCGCAGCGGCGACGGCAGCGGCGAAGAACCGTCCTGGTTCACCCGCTTACAGACAAGCCGGCGGAGTGAGAAGAAATAGGCAACAATTATGAGATGAATTAAAAAATATATTTAAATTAAAAAAAAAACATTTGAATTTATACTTTTGTATTTACAATTCTATTCGAATTTTATGTTCATTTAATTATTTATATAATTTCAAATCCACTTAGTACTTATCTTAATCTAATCACAATGTGAACTAGATTAATTGTCTAGTATAATTAATATCTATATTTGACTTCTATTGCGTGTATTTAAGAGAAGAGGGAGCTTAAACTTAAATTGACGAGTGTAAATTTTCTATCGAGTTTTAACCCCTCGATTAATACAATCATTATATAATGCACTTATCAATCGAATCAACCTTAGACCATATTATTAGTATTTAATAGAGCTGTCAAATGGTCCCATCTATGGTGGGGCGGGGCGTGCTAACCCGTTATCTTCACAGGTTAGGAAATCTCTAACTCAATACAATCCAAGGCGAGTTACGGATTAGACGGACCGACCGACGAGTCATCAAAAATTAAAAAAATAAAAATAAAAACATATTTCGTATATTTGGTTTTACTTCAGCATCAATCAAATGTATTGAGAAATAGACATTTTAAATGAAAATGATATACATGAGTACTCATGTCTGATTAATAGTACTATTTTTATTTTAAAATTATAATGATAAAAGATAATAAATTTATATAAAATTTAGCTTATATGTGTTTCTCAACTAGTAGATCAACCCAAATCAGTCGCAGGTCGACCCACGCGGGTTGTGGGCCTAGGTGGGTCAGCCTGCTGTGGGCTTAATTTGATAAAATTTTAATCTAATTTGTTAAGTTATTTGATAGGACTAGCTAACCTAACAAGCCCAATCTAATTGTCTCAATTCGGCCAACTTAATCTAAATTGATGGATCTAGTATTTAATTATTCGATATAAGTTGTCATCTCTATTTGATTTATGTATACATGTGATTTCTGTATCATGGAGCCCACTTAACCTAACTCTCATCCGTAAAAATAATACAAATTATAAAATATAAAAAGAATAAAAATAGATAAAAAATCAAAAGATATAAAAAAAAAGAAAGCACAAAATAAAAAAAAGTTATTCAAATAAGTCTATTTAAGTTATTATCCTTTAAAATATGTTATTAGATTTGTTATTAATTTAGATGATATCATTAAATTTATTACTATTTATTCTTTCAAAATATTAGAACAGATTATTAAATTTATTAATAATTTTTATATTGATTTGATATTATTATATAATTATATATAGAGTCATTATTATCTTATATCACACCGTTAGTCTTGATAGTCTACTATAAGTGGACATTATAATTTATTTCCTTTAATTTTTACGTTTACGGATTGACATAATAGATACACATATAAAATACATTATCGGATTTTTGACTTTTTATGTAAAGGGTCATTCTATTAGGGTAAATTACTTTCTATGATTTACTTATATGTATTTTATTATAGGGTTAATGGTACCGAACCATTTAAAATGAATGATGTTAATTTTTTACTCTAATTATTAATGTAATCTTTTATAAGTAATGAATTGATTCAATAATTGTAATTATTTGAGGTTGATCTTAATTATAGTTTGTAAAATCGTGATCTTCGATCGTAAAATCGTATGATCCTATGATCCGGAAGTAGAAATCGATCCTAGATCATGCAAAATCGATTTTTATAGTAGGATTGCAGTAACATCGGTAGGATCGGAATAAGATCGGTAGGATCATAACATGACCAGAGTAGT
>JBBPFP011005038.1:0-13626 GCA_037974795.1 Kaempferia galanga | reverse complement strand
TTCCTTCTTTGAAAAATAAAATAAAATTTTCCAAGATTAGCTAGTCTTTTTTTTTTTTTTTGGACTATTTGAAATAACCTGCTTAAAAGCAACTAGTCAAATAAAAGGGTTTAACAGTTTGCTTATCCTTATGTGAAAGAGTTACAAAATGCCTATTTGACAAATTAAAGATTTTGTACCGTTTTGACCATTCTGTAAGAAACATGTTATCCTGGTGATGATCAAACTCATGTGTCATCCCAATCAGCAGGGCCTGCTTGGGACATATTCTCTTCAAGGCATCGAGAGTCTGAACATTAAAAAGCATGATTACCTAATTTATAATAACAAATCAACTCATTTTATGAAAAACTACAAACTGAAACACACCTGGGGAAGGCAAAGGTGGACATTATGAGAATTCTTCTGTAAAGACAATAGAATAACCACACATTAGAGAAGCACTAAGATTGATGATTCAATTTCGAGAAAATGGTAAAAACGGACAGAAGAGCATATTTGGAGTGGTATGACCGGCTAGGCTAAAACAAGTTTGTACATGCACAGTCCACGACCAAGGTAAGACCGACTGATCTAGACAAACCTCATAGAGGCTTGATCTCAGCTTAAATGAGAATTTAACTATATAAATGTTAAAAGTACACAATCATAAACTCCATAGTTTGTTCTTGAATATATAGAAAAAGCACACAAACATAAACTAGACCATCTATTCTTGCATATGTATAATGTACACAAACAAAAACTAGATTATCTATTCTTGCATAGATTAAGATGGGCTTGAACCAACTAATAACTTGTTGATAGAGGCAATTGAATTTTGTAACAGTATCGACCACCATAGTTATTTAAGGGGTGAGACATGCGCACCCCTTATTGAAGTAAAGTGCTCGGGATATAAATTTTTACAATTCAAACATATATAGGAAATTTCTATCAAAATATGTCGCTAATAAAATTATAGTCCATAAAATATTAAATAATAATATAAATATAAAATTCATTAGCAAAGAAATCCAGTTATACGCATAATTTAAATTAAAAAAAAAAAATCAAATATCTAAATCTTCATCATCTTCCTCAATCATATCATTATCATCATCGTGAGATATTTCTGATTTGTATAGTTGAATCTTCATTGGTTTCCTCAAGACCGATCTCTTACAAGCTGCTCGCTTAAGATGACTAGTAGCAAGAAGCTCGCTTGCATGCGCCTTGAACCTAGGGCAAGTGCCTTTAATAACTATGCCTACCACATTCACTATCATGTGACCAAGAGGTCACAAGTTCGAGACTCTGAACCCTCTTTCAAAGCAAGATAAGGCTGTATAGAATAGACCCTTTCCCATGACCCACATTGATGGGAAATTCGTGCACCGGGCTGCTCTTTATTGACCACATTCACTATGCAACTCCCTACTTTTATAATCTAACCACTTGATTAAGAACTTGATTAGAACTTCATCTAGAACTAGTAAGACACGTGAAATTGGTCAAAATCCAAGGGAAGCAGTCCAAATGATGGGAGTCTAAAGCTGCACTTTATTGTTATTATTATTTTTTTTCAATTGCCCCTTGGCCATATTGTCCATTGGTCCTGGTACAGAAACTGTCTAAGAAATGAGCTTATTATAAAGATAAAATGAACTCAGCAAAGCAAAGAAAGACTTTCCAAATCACTCAAAAGGAAATAAAATAACAACAAAAATGAATAAACCTACATAAGAAAATTCATACAAAAATATAGAAATAAGTGTGCTCTAAGAAAGCAACTGACCCTGTATAGTGTATCCAAAATTAAAAGATCAAGCTGCCTGCCTTCAGATTTTGAAATAACTGCACAAGATAAGATGGTTGTGAGAACGATGAGCAGCCTAGCAAAGTAAGGGTAAAAAAATGAAGATAAAAAAGAAGAGAATATTATGATATCATATTGGATAGAATCTGTGTTAATGAAATTCCAGATTGTGTTTGAGGAGGGTATCTGATTAAGGCTTCCCTCAGTTCTTTTGGATCATTCTAACCTACTATTACAAGTCTGGTCTCCAAAGATGTCAACTCCAAGGATCTCTATAGTAGAGAATAACTGGCTGCATCAGCAAGATTTTCATGCCATGGTTTCCTCCTCTGGCTTCCTTCAGGCGGCAGCACTGACATCTCTTCAGTGTAGGGACCTTCTACTTGGTCATAAGTGGGCTTTTATCCACAAGCTTCTATCTTTCTCAAGAAGCTTTCCTCAGATCGAAACTTGAGAAAATAGCTATGAAGCAAGCCCAAGTCAGACTTCCACAGTGATTTGCAAATTAGTCTGGTTTTCAAAGCTAAGCTAGATCAGATGCTTCTTGATAAAGCTAAGCACCGGCAACGAAGAGCAAATGTTAGATGGCTGAAAGCAAGCAAGGAGCCAATGGACAGAAGAAAAGAAACTCGATCCACTCTTTTGTTTATGATGAGAATACTATTCATGAGGAAGCTACTATTATTCAAAGCTTGTCTGATCACTTCTCTTCCTAAGTGGGATCCCTCACAGCTCTCATGTTAAGCTCAATTTCCTCCTCCTTTGAGCTATGATAGACCCCATTATTCCTGATCAGCTCATTGCACTAGTGGCACCCTTTTTATCAGCTTTTAGCAGCCTAGGGGAAAACAAGAGCCTGGGCCTGATGGGTCAACCCCAAATTTCCTCTCTCTACGTGGGACTCAATTAAAGAAGATGCTTAGCTGCTCTTCATAGATTTCCATAGAGGCTTTTCTGGTTTTGATTCACTTAACCATTTCTTCATCTTCCTTATCTATAAGGTGGAAGATGCTGTTTCTGCCTCATAGTTTTAACCAATAGCTTTAGAGAATCTAATTGTTAAAGTCAATTCCACAGTATTGGCCAAGAGGTTCCATCCCTTCATTCCAGATCTTACTGGGAACCAGAAATTTGCTTTTGTAAAGGGCATAAGGCTACTGATTGCTTCATGAGCGCTTCTGAAACTATAACAGGTGCAGAAAACATAGGAAGAAGTTTGACATGCTCAAGGTAGATTACGCCAAAGCTTTTGATAATATTAGTTGGGCAGCTTGCAGGATGTTCCAATCTGTTTTGGTTTCCCTACTGGTTGGATTTCATGTATCATGACTATTCTAATTTTAGCTAGAGGCTCAGAACTGGTGAACAATAAGGGAGGCTGTTTGCTTGCAAAAAAGAGCTTAATGAAACAGGTAAACCTTATCCCCTTATATGTTCATTTTGATCGTTGATGTTTTGCACAGGATCCTACAAATCGAGCAAAAGGAAGTATCAACTTCGACAAATCTTCACTTCCTTATTATTTGAGGCATATTTCTTCTAAAAGGAGCTTGTTAGCTCAAGTGTTCAAATTTAATCTTGTGGACTTGCTAATCAAATATTTGGGACACCAACAATACACTCACAAACCAAACCAGGAACATTTGATACCCTTGCAGTGTGGATGCAAAGAAGGCTTAACCCTTGGCAGAAGACTCTTAACTATTGGAGGGAGGCTAATTCTTTGGAGCAGTGTTCTGATTGCATTACAATTTGTCCATCCCAAATCTATGTCTTACCCTCTTAGGTAGTTGAACTCTCTTTGGAGATACGGGATGGACAAGGGATTTATTATGAGGCATCTGGTCTCATGGGATCTCGTTTGCAGACCAAATCAGTTAAGAGGGTTGGGGTTCTTGAATTTTTGAAGTCTTCAATCAAGCTCTTCTATGTAAATGGTGGTGGAACTGATTAACTGAACCATATTTGATTTGGACAAAACTTCATGAATTGGATCAGGACTATAATAATTAGATGATTTATGCCACTGACAACAAGTGGTTCGCTTTTCGGAGGGGCATATGGAAAGTCTGTGACATTTGTTTCACCAATATTTCGTCTCATTTAGTCCGTTGCAACTCATTGGCATCAGGCACTTCAGATGGTTTGATGGTGAGTGTTTTGAAACTCAAATTTCTCTGTGTATTTGAGATTTATGTTGTGAAAGATATTTTGGTTAGGGAGCTAGATTTCTCACAGGGAATTCAAGGCTTTTCCTACCTAATCGATCAACTTGGGCTATGGAGGTGGAACAGGTTCATCAAACCATATTTGATTTGGACAAAGCTTCTCCATGAATCCGATCTGGACTGTAGTACTTAGATGATTTATGCCCCGACCACAAATGGTCTGCTATTTGGAGGGGCATGTGGAATGTCTGAGAAATTTATTTCTCCATAATCTTATTACATGTGGTCACGAGCAACTCATGCAACTCATTAGATGTCTAGCACTTCAAATGGCCTGATGGTTGTGCACTGAAACTTAAATTTCCCTGCCTATTTGAGATTTGTGTTGAGAAAGATATTTTGGTTAGGGAGCTAGATTTCTCACAGGGAATTCAGGGCTTTCCTCTACCCAACCTGTTTAGTCTTGGGCGAACCTATCCAGCTACCGTTGCTTGCAACCCTGCACTATAGGAAACTCCAAATCATCTATTATTCAATGTAGTCGCAATAGGATGGGACATTATTTGTAGATACCTTAAATGCAAAAGGCCTTGTCTTCTCACCAAATTTTTAGGTCAATTGGAACCTCTCTAGCTCCAGACTTCACGCGAGGGGGTAACACTGCAGTACAGTCCTGGATTTACACAGTTTACATGACTTCCAGAAGGGAAGAGCTCAATTTGGTAAGAAGATGGACTCAGAAGCTTGGCAGCTGGAAGGTGAGGGTTATGCACGGGAACTGGGACCTCTTAAAGACCAAATGCTCCTCACGCAAATCTAGCTGAATAAATCTATCCTGATTGAGTAGATCTCAGCTCTTTCTAGTTAGCGTGCTGCTTGGGTTAAATATGTTGTTTGTTGCAATAGTAATAGTTTTCTGGGTTACTATATGCTTCACTTTGTAGCATGGTCAATGATGAGCTACCTTGTTTGTGTTTAGCAACCTGTTTTGTTTCAAATGTGGTCTATTCGTAGGTATTTGAGAAGGGATGTTCTCAAAAGCATGGAAATGAATACATACACTTCTCAGTGCTAGGAAGGAAGCGTGAAACATCTGAAATATATGCAACTCTTGATGTTTGTCCAAAAAGGAAGCCCAGACAGACATAATCCTCACCATGCATCACCTGTTCAAAAAAAATGACAGGTGAATAATAATGTGGAATTGAAAAGAAATTGCCACTTTAAGCTGGGTTCAAGACTATTACAGGCAAAGGGGTAAACTCTAGGCCAGATGCCACAAATTTTGCATTGGGGTCATTTTCAATTATATTCCAGTCAAGCTGGGCAACACACCTCACTTCTGCACCTTCTTTCAACTTTCTCGTCATCAAGTAAGGAAATTTTTGCGCAAGGCTGTTTCAAAAAAGAGAAATGGAAGGATCGAGTTAAATCACAGCTTATGATTTTCTAAGTGACAGTGATAAATGTTACGTGTTCAAAAAGTTAGAAATCAGTTTGTCTAATATAATATCTATAAACACCAGCACCCTATAAAATTTATTTTTTACAAGCTATATGAGTGCTAATAGGATACGAGACATATGATCTGTCTACCATAACTTTCTGCAGCCTAAGAAGGAAAAACATAGAATCATAAAGAATAGAGCACTTGTAATGTACTTTTACTGAATGTAGAGAATTAACTGTTCTCCAACATACTTCAACATTGTAGAGTAACTTATCCAAAGAGTACCTTAGAAACATTGGTAGGAGATGTCATTCCCAATGTAACGATCATATCACCCTTGGAATCCCCAAAAAAGAGATAAAAAAGAACAGCCCAAGAAGCTCTCATCAATGCGAGGTCCCCGAGTCTATTGTATGCAAGCTTACGCTGCTTTACAAGAGGTTGATTCCGATACTCAAACCCACCTCCAGGTCACACGGCTCTTAAGAATAAACCAATGGCTCTTAAGCACTACAAAGCTCAAGATTAGAACAATCAATTCTTTAAGTGATCTATTTCCAGGCCAACATAAGATTGTTCTTTTAATATTATTTGTCAATCCACACATTATTTTAAAAAGTCAAATAATTGAGAAAACAAATCATTACACCAACTCTACCATGCCAAGTCCACACACTAATAATTTTACTATTTAGAAGATAAAAACAAATTAATATTCTTATAGTAAATAATGTTGATTATGATCTTAATCAACTTAAAATCAATTAATACAATAATTATTTAATAAATATTTATTAATTAAACATAGTATTTACATGAAGGAGGGCCTTGACGCATCAATAAAGTTGCCACCATGTGACCTATGGTCACGGATTTGAGTCGCAAAAATAGCCTCTTACAATACACGATAAGACTATGTACAATAGACCTACTGTGGTCTGACACTTCCTCGGGCCCTTCATTGGTGGGAGCTTTGTGCACTGGGTTAAAACATAGTATTTACATATTAATATTTATGAAAATATAGAATTTATTAATATCATTAATACTATTTATCAAAGTTGATTTAGAATTAATTGCAAATTATACAGAATTTATCACATTCTAATTATTGAGTTATAAAGTAAACAAATATGTATAAGTTACATTAATCAAGTTTTACAACCATCCTTTTCCCATCCTAATGCTGCTGTGGATGTGGAATGCCCACCCACGATTATGATGATTGCTGCTCACTTCTATACGTTGTTATTGTGATGTTGATGAGCTCACCTTTTTCTTCCTAGGTTTTTTTCTTAGCTGATTGATTGGTCTATCGAGTTCTTTAATTCCTTCAACAAGTAGTGCTCTCCATCTCCCTACGCCGCCACCTCACCAGTATGCAATCTTCTCAGCAAACTCCTCTCAATTTATAACATTTCCTCACCTCATCTTCTCCTTCCATAACCAACATAAGAAATCAGGGTTAAGGCATTTCTTCACCTCCTCTTCTCCTTCCACGATCCACATAAGGAATCAAAACCCTGTGGCTCCAACTCCTCGTGATTGCTCTTTTGTTAACTAAATGAATTCTTGTGTCAATTGAGTGTAAAGTACGACATGACAAAGGAACAACATGGATGGTACAAGGAAACATTGTAGCGGCATGGCCCCATACCATGTCCAGGCTCCATGCTGAAATGAAAATTTTCAATTGTAGCGTGTGTATCAGGTGCAGGTGCACGCTCAGTATTTCATTCCATGGTTTTTTCCTTTACTTTATTTAATTTTAGTATTGCATTAGCGTAACTTAATTTGGTTTTTCCTCTGACAATATTTTGTTATATTGTTCAAAAGAAGTCCAACTTTAAGGGAGGTGGAATGTTGGTACTAAATAATTCAAAACCATAAAAACGAGTTTTAAAAACTAAAGGTGTGGAATTAAAATTGTTGACATAGATTCAACAATGAAAAAAAATAACGAAGTTAGATTATTCAACAACCAAGCCTTATCCCACTAAGTTAGATTATGGATAAATTGAATTTATTAGTCAACAAGGAAAGGTTGATGAAGGTACCATAAAAAGAACAAAGTTTGCCTAGATACGCTTAAAAGGTACATATTACAATATCGGTGCAATATTCATACTTTATGGTTTAGATTGTTGGGTAGTTAACTCATTGCAAAAGCTAGCATAGAAGAGCTAAGAATGAGTTTCTCTAGAAAAAATAAAAATGTTACCATCAACGAGAAGGTAGGAGTAGTTTGGATACATAGTGATGAAAGCAAACATATTAAGATGGTATAGAGATTTTAAAATGAGTGATCAATTAGAAATAATTGGAATTGAATAAGGAAGACAGTAAAGAAAAAATCTACTTAACCGTCAAAGGTGATTTGAAAGTAAGATGACATGATGAAAAGGTTGGTGTAGTTTATCTCAAATAGTTGTAAAGAATGACTGTGCAAAGAGGCAGTAAAAAAAAGCAATACCATAATATATTATGTCTACAGTAGATGCAAACACTTTAAAAGGGTCAGGTATTTTGAAGGGTACAAAAGTACCTGTCCATCGCATATTGGGTAAGATAAACAGGAGTTGGATCAATATCATTTGTATGACTGAATGGTTGAACTACGCGAATATCGTCAAGGCCAAGAGTTGCATCTGCATGTTCATGGGTCAAAATAATCTGCAGCACATACAGGTTTCAGTTTATTCAAGAGAAGCATACTAATCCACTCACACATCATAATATGATTAAATCCAGATATAACAGTAACTAGCAAAAGAACAATGATCAAGGAATGTTGCTCCGTGTGTGGATAATAAATTACCTTTACCAGAAAGAAATTAAAAAACAAATACATGGGCAAAATTTACAGCATTTAATACCCACAGAATCTACTTGAGGAATCTTATGGTAGGTGAACCACCGCAAAACTTGCTCTCTGAAGGTCTTTCCAACATCAATGAGTATATAGTTGTGTATACCATCATCCTGGCAGTAATCAATCAAAAGGGATGTGTTACACCTGAACCAATATGATGCACAATTATTAGTAAACAATAATAAAAGTATAATGCTGAGAACTTTAACCTGGCAATCAACATTCAAACTTTAACCTGGCAATCAACATTCAAAAAAAGCACCCCATTGACTAATAGCATGTAGCATTACTTTAACCAGCCTCATAAATCAAATAAATAAATAAAATTGGGCAGATGAAAAAGGATAGGGGTGTTGAGCCATGATAGTTAGCTACATAAAACGACTCTTTATATTTAATACTGCTAATCTCAGCCTCACCCTGACAAAAAAGATTAGCGGTGTTAGGCCATGATAGTTAGCGGCATAAAACGACTAAACCTTGTGAACATGGATCTTAAATGTTAATAAAGATACAAGATCCATGTATTCTATCTCTAAATAGCTAAGACTAACACATCTTGATGATTGCTAACGATGGTATGTAGTTAGATCAAGACACTAATAAAGTTATCAATTGTATGTTTAAAACACATTATTAATTAGCAAAAGGTCAAACATGATTTCTAATTGATACTAATTAACGATTTATAATATGTGTATCTCTCCAATTGGAGGTGCAAGTGTTCACAACACCTCTCTCAATGCAATTGAATGCACCTTCCCTATTAAAAGGTCAAAAACTCTATTAGGCCAGAAACTCTTGCAGTCAGACTTTTATGTCAGAAAATCAAAAAAGATTGAGCAGGTTAATTATCATCACTTCAACTTATTCAGAGATCCAAGCTCAGAATAGAGGAAAATCAGTCGATCTAGCTCATTATGTAAAAAATGATCGATTTGACCAACTTTTAACTGATTTCATGTAATATTTGGAATCTCCATCCCATTTATAGAAAAAAAACTAGCATTAAATTGATTCTTTTATCAATCTTCCTGAAAGTCCCACCATATCAGGAGAAATTAAATCAGTCATGACCAATCAATCAATCATTTAACTAACTCCAGATAGAGTAAGTTTGAAATGCATCTCACTCATAAAATATATGTTCCTGATTGTTTAATGTATCCTACCATACCTAACCACCTGATGAATACAGATTTCAAGCTATTAGGCACATCAACTGGAGCCATATGTCTTGCATTATGCTACAAAATAAAAAACGTCAACACATTCAATAAAACCACATACTTTCCTTTTTGACAAACTAGAAGCCCCTAGTGCCTCCCTTGTGACAGATCAATACATTTAAGCTAGTAATTGTGGTTTAACGAGCTTGAATATGATTGTTCAGATAAAGAGATCCTTAGGTTTCATCATGCACATGTGTATGTATAGCTTGATATGGATTTGAATGTGAGTGAAGATGTGTAAAGCTGCCATTAAAGTTATAAGCATATCAAATGCCGAGATTCATCATCACTATGTGAATCCTATATTGAACTATGATATTGCACTGTGTTGGCATAAGATAGCCTAGGTAGAATATAGTGTTATCTAGTATTTACTTTTCAGTCTCTTTGGACTTAGCAGTGTTGTTAAGTCAAATCCTCTCATGAGCTTTCATTTTGAAGTGGGTTGACTACCTATAATTTCTTTCATAATGGAGTCAAATATTGGCATCTCGATTAATGGAATAGTTAAACATAAATTTGATTTAGGAGTGTTCCTGAATTGTATTCCATTCATCAATAGCTTAGACCTCAAACCTTAAAATAGATCTTATGCAATGGGCTAATCGACTAGTCATCCAGTTGATTCAACTAGAAAGTTGGTCCAATCAACTAGAATCAAAATCTAAGTTTTAGGGAACAAAATATTACTAACTGAGCATCAGTCGGCTCATCAATCATCTAAATGACTTGACAAATCAACTTATATATATGTGTGACAGGAAATACTCTTTTAGTTGACTGTGAATAATATCCATGGATCCAGCAGCCAAATCTGATTTTTGAATGGGTCAGTCAACTTGACCATGTTAGCAGTTTAACGGATCAATAACTTTCAACCATATGTAAATGAACTTGAGACCATGATTTAAATGTGATTTAAAAGGCTTTTCAATGTGAAGTTGGGCACTGATGTTACATCCTTTAAAGTTAAAATTTGGCTGTAACTCTGCTTTCAAGTGTCCAGATCAAAGTTTGGATTAAGCTTAAGGCTTCTATTCTCAACTTCAAGCTCTATCAGTAACCCCTTTTCTCTTCCTTATGCTTCATTTTCTCTTAGGGAAAAATTGTGACGTTTGATTAAAGCCCTCTTGCTCGTCTTTTTGATCTCATTGAGAGGGTTTCTTTCTAGAATTCTGGGACTTATTTCATTCTTATTTTGTGCATTATAAAGAGCTTTCTTGCTCCAGTCCACTCTTGGACAAATTCATAGCTCCATTGAAGTAATACAAAGGAATATTTGAATCACTTTTTTGTTCATGGGGAAGCTGAGTAAGAGTTTCACCTCCGAAGCATGTTACATTCTTGTATTAGAATAGCATTAATTTTGATTTCATGTTTCCTCATGTCTGCTATCCACTATAATACGCATACACCTTTAACTATTATTTTATTTAAGTATTGAATTAGCAAAAAAATTATACTTCTATTCTCCACCATCAAGCCAGTCATTTGATCCTACAAACCCTTCAAAAAAGTATTCATTGTAAAGATTGCACCATGTACATTAAAGATAAAACCCCAGAAAAGGAGAAGGAAAAAGTGGTGAACAAAGGAGCAGACAAAATATATTGGGATAGGTAGATGGAGAAAAGTTAGTACCTGCAAAGGCACCATCAAACATTTATATTAAACATGAGCACTAGTGCATCAATGTATAACATTGCATGTGCATCAGAAATATTGTTGTTCACAGTTAACCAAGTTGACCAGCTCAAAAGCCATACAATTAAAATTGACAAGTTTTTCTTTCTATAATGCCTTCCATGTCGAGAAACTGACTGGGAAGGATCATTATTGATTTGAATCTTAAGGCATTAAGGCATTATTGTTTTACTTAGTATGCCAAAGAATAAGATAATGAAGTCTCAGATATTTTAGATCATGTATTGTAGCACCATGTTAGCATATCACGCCAAACAAAATGACCTGAGTATCAACCCAAGCTTTACTGTGGATGAAAATTTTTTTACCCACAACATGCGCCAATAGGAAATGCTGGCAATGAATATGATCCCAGAACTATCAGGCAAAGGGAGCATGATTGTGGTTCCTCAAAACCAAGATTTACAGTTCTACAAAGTGAACTATCTAACTTTTATCTCTGTGCATGATAATGCCTATTGTCATAAAAATTAAAATTTGATTAAGAAAACAAGAAGAATATAATGAAAATCTAACATGGCAAGACCACAACACGAAGATAAAAGGTCATATAATTGAAGAAAATTTTCCATCTACTCCATCACAACTATCCAATCATTCAAATACCGCTCAGTAACCGAATCTTGCATCTTTTATAATATGTAAGAACAGAATTAATCAATCAGATTCACCCATACACAATCATCTTTGGCGTCACGACCCGATTGTTGAGAGATTTCCTCGTTTCCCTATTCCCTTTGGGGTCGAGTTTCACCATTTACTACAACGCCCATCATTTCACGTGTTCCCAAGTCAATATAGCAGCTAATAGTTCGAGATAGCGTAAATGAAAAATCTGGCATCCTAGCCTCGTACGGGAGCCCAAGATCGGGGATCCAGATCCAGCTGAGAAGCAAGCACGGGATCAGAAACCAAGGAAGTCTAAGAGTGTGTACCTGTAGTTGGGATTGCGCTCCGGAGGGAGGGAGAGCGATTGGAAGCAGACGGCGCAGGGAGGGTCGGTGGGGCGGATCAAGCACCTAGCGTTGGGGACGGCAGTGGAGCAACCCGTGCCAAGAAAGATGAGCGACGAACGACCGGCGCCGACGCCATTGATGACCACGGATCTCTCCGGAAGGGTTCCGTTCTCGAATTCTTCGTGCTGAGATCCCATACCTCGGCAGTCTCGCACAACCGAGTCAGAAATGTAGGCAGCCCGGCAACCATCGACAGACTCTTTATGTAGACATTTAAATGGGGTTGTCGTTACAAGGCCCGAGTCGGCCCATCTCAAGTCATATTTTTCTAATCCAAGGCGTGCAAACCAAATCGAGTGTCCGTTCAAAATATTTGATTTATATTTAAAATTACATAACTCATAATATCATGTGTTTTAAGATCAAGACAGATATGGAAAATTACCACATGAGGTTAAAAGGTTGAAACTCGACACGTCCGAGTATGTCTCTCCCATACCTTAATTATTTACACTAATGGCTAGTAGTTATCCATGATTTACCTCCATCGTGTTGGCCCAGAGATAAATTAGTGGAGGTACTGGAAGCGAACAACTCACCATTTGCCACTAGAAAGAATATAATTATTGTATTGCATTGATTAATTACATTATGTGCCATATCAAAATCTGAACATGTGTGATTTAGACTGGCGACTCATTCTTAGGCTCTCTATTTAGTATAATTCATCAGGTAAATCAACTCTAGTTTTATTATCAGTATTTATTTATATTCATTCTTGTGTGTTGACCATGACTACTAATAGTCATCCATGATTTATCTCCTCTATATTAGTATAGCGATGAATTAGCGGGGCATTGAGGGTGAGCGTATCGTCTTTTTGCCACATTACCAATATTTATTTGTTTCAGGATCAAGGTGTCATGGTTAGACCCTCCTATGATAAGACAAGGATATAGAGTTCGAGACTCAATTACGAAGTAGTATTGAAAATTTTTCTCCTTAATGGGTAGCAGACCTGAGAATATTGGCTCTCTGGATGGGCCTCTATGTGCACTTCCCTTATTTACCCTGGTAGCCAGTGAGAAACTTCTGTGAGATCGGGCCGGTTGCCCTAGGTTTGACATAACTTAATCTGATTAATTATTTTTTAAATGTAGTATCGTAAAAACTTTACGCGTTCAAGTATATCTTCTCCCATGTTTTGATCATTGATACCAATGGCTAATACTCAATGGCCTTTTACAACATTTAAATATAATATCTAAAAATTGTGAATTCCTTTTAAAAATTTAACAACTTTAAATGCGTCCTTTAATGAAAGAATTATATAGGATCAAACTAGTTCATTACGATATCATCAATTATAAGTGTTGAATCGATTGTGATGTGATGCAGCCAAAGGGTTGTTGATTTAGCGCATCATACGTGGCGAGCAAATGGCCA
>JBBPFP011004618.1:0-13638 GCA_037974795.1 Kaempferia galanga | reverse complement strand
TTTTAATAGTTAAATTACCGTTAGACTTAACAATTTTCCCCTTTGATCATATAAAAATAGGGGGTAAAATAAAATTCTATGTAAATTTCAACAAATTTGAAGATTTGTCTAATATAAAAAAAATGAAATTCTAAGTTAAATTTTGGTATAAGTATTATCTAACTTGAAGTGTTAGAAAAATTAATTTCATAAGCAAAAATTTTATTTTCTAAAATTCATTTTCTAACTATTTACAATATTAAAATTACTATTTTAGTAGAAAAATCATAGAAAATCTATTTTTCATTGAAAAAGTTTTGAAAATTTTTCTACTAAGTGTAATATTCCATTTTTTAAGACATATAAAAAATTAAATAGAAATACAGTTGAAATGTTTCAAAATCAATTTTTAATTGAAAATGAATAGTTCTTATAGAATTTTTTTAAAAAAAATATGTTTTAATTTCTAAAAGTATTTCTAATTTTTCTATCTATAGAACATAAGTACTGAAACAATAAAAAAAAATTAAAATATTTAAAAAGGAATATTCGAAGAATTTTTAATTGTAAAATTATGATTTTAGTTTAAAAATTAAAAAAAAATAGTATTATTGTCAGAAAAATTTGAAGAAAAAAATTCGTTAACAGAAAATATTTTTATTGTTCACCAAAAAAATATCTTCATGAGAAAAAAACATCAGTAGAATATTCACAAAAAGAAATAATAAAAGAAATTACAATTTAATCCTAAAAAAATTTTAAGAATCTAAGCTATGTATTCTTTGGGAACTCAATATATGTTATTTCCTACGGGGTTAACTAGAAATTTCCTTGGAATATATTTTTGAAAATTTTTTCTAATTTTCCTTCTGGAAAACGATAATACGAATTAATTCTAAATTTTTAAAAATTCCTAAAGTTTCTATCATTTGAGCATATAGTATCTTTGTTCAATCTTTTGCTAACGTTACTTTTAATTAAGCATTTTCTTTTTCTAATTTGGCTAGATCTTTTAAAAGCAATTTTATAAAACCAAAAGACGGATCAGGAGTTAAAGCATGTACCTTATTTACCTTTTCTGCTATTGCTCCCCTCCATCGTAGCTTTCCTCCAATGAAGCTTCCCCTTCATCAATACTTTCTTCGGATGACCCTCCCCTTGAGTTGATGCTCATCTCCGGGGTGCTTTCCATGTCATCTGGTAGGTACTCAACAATTAGTGCAGTTCCGGTGATCTCTTCGGTCTCAGATTCATCTGATGATGTAGAAGCGTCCATCAAAGAGTCGGATTCTACTTGTTTTGGTTTTTCGTAAAACATCAAGAACTTTTCCCAAATTCTTTTGCATAGTTGTACTTACAGATTCTGTCAAGTTCATTAGCAGGCAAAACATTTAATATGTGAAATTCGGCGTTACCATTTGCCATGAAGTTATTACGCTGCTTTTCGATCCAGAGGTACTCTTCAAGTTCATTTTCTTTTTTATCCTTCGGTGCTTCAAAATTATTTTTCATTATTAGCAAGATATTGAAATCAGTTCGAAAGAATACCTTCATTCTTCGAATGCAAACTCCCCCTCGAATGCTGACGGGTAGATGCTAGCTCCGACCATTTGTCGTGCTTCGTTCGGCGGTTAGTCCTCAGAAGCAACTTGGCTCTGATACCACTTGTTGGAGCATGTAGGTCCGGTTAGCACCGAGGTCGGTTAATCCTACAATTCAAACTATACCTTACTCGGACTATTAAGCTAAATCAAACGCAAGTTAAGTAAATTAATTAAAATAGAAAGTAAGTACACAGAGGATTACTTGGATCGTGATCAGATGATCGCTACTCCAAGGCTATTGAAACTCTACTTATCAAAATCCTTTTGCGGAGGCGGAGAAGTCTCGTATAGATCTTTAAAGCACAGAAACTTTGAAGCTCTAATATAAGATGTTTTATAGTGATTGGAATGAGACAATAAGGTGAACCAGAGTTCTATTTATAGCCCCGGTTAAGTTCTATCTTGAGCTATCCTGGGTGCCCGGACCAGTCCAAGAACCCAGGTGGTCAAAGTTTATCCCCCTGTGAATAGTGCAGATAAGCTTTTATCTACTTCCAGGCGCCCGGACTGCAAGGCACACGACATAACACTCATCCGGGCCCCGGAGTGGTCCAGGCACCCTGGACTAGTCAACCTCGTGTTGACTGGTTCGGCTTCTTCCAACTCCTCCCGCCGTCTTTTGGGTGATTTCAAACATCCGAAATACAGCTCATCCGAACCCAACTTCCGTCCTTCCTCAAGCGACCTTCCTTAAAGGTTTCTCTCCCCTCAGAGAGCCGCACACGTCCTTCTCGTCCGTCGGTGTACTCTTCCGTAGCTCCGCGTCCCTCGGATACGTCGAGCCGGTTGACTCTCTGTCGCGCCATCCTTCTCGTCTATTGAGTCTTTTGTTCAAATCCTCGAGCGACCTTCCTCCCTGGCTTCTCGTCCCTCAGAGCGCCGCGCACATCCTTCTCGTCCGTTAGTGTATTCTTCCGCAGCTTTCACGTTCCTCAAATGGGCCAAGCCTGTCGACTCTTTCCCGTGCCATCCTTCTAGTCCATTGTGTCTTTCCTTGACTTTTTATGTTCCTAAGCTCCTGCACATTTAGACACAAGGTTAGTAACATATAGAACCTAACTTAACTTAGTCGCATAAAAAACTACCCTAGGACAAACACTATCTACCCGACATAGCAAAAGCATAATGATGTGAGGGGGTTCCGCCGTCCCAATCTCTAGTCCATGACTTATATTGTAATTTTGATTCAACCACTGAGGCGAAGCAAAAGAAATGACTAATTATATAAAACAGCCATTTTATTTCTAAATCCAACGTAAGCAACCATGAATTCTAAATTTCTAATAAAATCTTTTAAGAATCCTAAATTGCTATAGAAACTTAAAATCAACCATGAATTCAGGTCTGCTTTCAGAGGGGTAGATGGAATCTTCAATGCCAGGCTTTACCTAGACGAGGCATTGGCATTTTACTGATTTTCTATTGTTCATTAAGTACTTTAACCTTAGACAATTTATAATACAACACAAAGGCAAAGAAAAAGAAAAAACTCTTCCCAAATTGACTAGATCTTGATTTAGATATCCCCGATATCTTTTGAATTGACAATTTATGAAGCAGCCTGTGCAGCTCCGATGGGGTTGGTGTCATCAACCCCTTTCCTTTTTGAGTCTTTCCTCTTTGAACTATCACCCAGTTGCTCACTCTTCTTCAAGATTGGCTGAAACTGCAAGTGAAAAACATAGGACACAAATCAACAAAGACCAAGGAATAATATGATTCAAGGTTTTGCTTCTTATTAAGTCGGTCAGACTCAAACATAATAAAATGTTTAAGAACCTGGTAGATAGAATAAATGACATTTCTACGGATTTGTGCCATCATTTCAAGGAAGAGATTATATCCTTCAAGTTTATACTCAATGAGGGGATCTCGTTGGGCATATCCCCTCAAGCCAACAGCCTGCTGGACAAATTTGATAGCTTGGAGATGCTCTTTCCATAGTCTGTCAATGTTGGTTAAGATCAAGAACCTCTCTGCTTCTTTCATCAACCCTGGTGCTTGTTTCTCAACTACATCCTAAAATGTTCATGTAAGCATCATGAGACTTTTAGAAATATTTAATCCGTGAAGTATCCGGTGGTTTAGCCAGTAGGGTAAAATAGAAAAATGAGTTTTTCTTCATTTTCCCAAAGAAATAATATAAGTAGCTTATGTACAAAAATATCATGCATGCAATTTAAGAACGGATCCAAGTCACAAACCATCTTTTGGAAGTATGCTTCACGTCCTCGATATCGGAGATACTCCCGCAACTCCTCATAGTTTGAGCATTTATTCACCACCACCTCAGGTGTCATATCATTTAAAAGATAACAATATCTGCCAATAAAACAATGTAAGAATCAGGCACAACAAAGAAAAAGGTTGCAAAAACACAATGAACGCATCACTTGACAAATCTATTGCTACAATTTTTAGAATATCTTACTGTTGAACTTTTGCAAT
Organism: Kaempferia galanga; assembly: GCA_037974795.1. Lineage (NCBI taxonomy): Eukaryota > Viridiplantae > Streptophyta > Magnoliopsida > Zingiberales > Zingiberaceae > Kaempferia > Kaempferia galanga. The sequence goes on along the minus strand of JBBPFP011004618.1, from coordinate 9,607 downwards.
CAGTTGTTCAAGATCCCAACTTTCTTTTGGGGTTTCAGGAGGAATATTTGCCTAAACATTAAAAATGTCTATGAAAAGAACAAACACAGTAATCACAATACATACATAAGACAATACATCTTGTCAAAATGACATCATAATTCTGCATATATCAAGCCAAACTAAAAAGAAAAAACAAATAAAATGGAGTGCCTTGATTTGATATAAAATGTACCTCTAAGATGTCATCCATTGTCAATTCAGCATATTCAACAATGAGTGACTGTAGGGTATCAGATACAAGTGCCCTCCTTCTTTCAGCATAAACACGATCTCTCTGGCTGTTCAGCACCTCATCATACTCGAATAATTGTTTCCTGATATCAAAGAAGTAATTTTCAACTTTCCGTTGGGCCTCATCAAGTGCCTTCGTCAGCATTTTGGATTCAATTGGTAGGTCTTCAACCCTAAAGGCTCGCATTAAGCCCTACACTTTCCATGTAAATGATTCTTAAGAAAGCTTCCATATCATAACTAGCTACATAAACATATGAAGATGAATGACAATACATATATCCAATAAGTTTGAGGATACTATTGGTCCCAGATTGTCTCAACTAGCAAACAGACAACCAACCATAAAATTGCATTAGCATCCCATTATTGCGGTGAATATATCACCTTCTTAGCATATTTAAACATGTAAACCATGCATTTATCATGATTAGCAGGGTAAGTGCAATAGGAATGACAAGGGATGTAATTCATAGACAGATCCAGACAATTTCATTATTGGCTTGATGTGGAATTTCATATTGTGGACCAAAGGGAAGGGTAAAACACAAGTTGGCTAATCATATCTATGGTGCCACTTTTGAGTTGTGCTTATTGTCTTCAATTCCTCCAGAGATGTGTCTTCATATTCTTTATCTTAGCTATAGTGTGTGTGAATCATGTTAAGATTGGACATCCTCTTACGCGCTGTCAGTAGCAAGAAACACAGACAAACAAGATCAAATAAGAGAATTTCCATGGTTCAGTAAGTTTGTCAAAGTCTATGCCGCATGATGAGAAATCTTATTAGCTCTTCAACAGCATTAAAGTTGATATGACAGTTCTCCAATTTTTATAACACAGATTTAGGCCCTACAAGAAAATGTGTCAGGTAGATAAGAAAATATGGGTCAGAGTAGGAAAACTTACAGATTTGCATAGAAGCTAACAAAATTCCTTTCCGGCCAAGTGCATTGCCCTCAAGGCCCAAGGAAATGTATTTCCCCTATGCCTTGGCATGGACACACTATGCAGCATGTTAATCAAGCCTTTCACTAGAAAGTGAAAAGTTTATTTATGACGTCTTCTTGATTACATCCGCTAAGTTATGTGTGTTGCTTGAATCAATCAACATTATCATCAGTGGACTATTGTAGACTCTTGTAGTCACATGATGTGAGGTTACTGGCCCTTGTGATGCTAATGATGATACCTACGTTCTATTAGCATCTCATATTGGTCATATTTATCATATATATCGACACAGTGGGGCAAGAATAGGCATTAACAAAATGGGAGTTGTCTGTGAACTTGATGCCCTATTTCTACTATGTGGTCCCAAGTAGGATGTTTGACAAGTGGTCATTACTAAGGCAATGCAAATAGAGTCTTGCATTTGGAGGTGCCACTAAAGTTTATAGGGTACATAACTTGTAGGAACAGTCTAGACGCAGAAGACACTCATGAATGAGCTAATTCCCTCGTCAGAAGTGTGCCTTTAGCTAATCTTCAAGGAATTCTACAATTAAAAATTTTACACGTTTTATATGGTAACATTTACTTGATATAGCGATTAGAAACTTAAATTTCTCTTAATATTTTGCTAGGCTTCCTCTTTGTCAAAAGTTTTGAGAGGTCCCTTAGCATTCCACATTGGCCAACCAACTCGAACCATAAATTGCAAGCTTCCTTAAGCTCATCCATATACAAACTTGTTCATTGGTCTCTCATTCCACAAACCATGCTTAGACTTGATAATCCACATGGAGGGATGCAAACCACCAGCTTTTCTTCTTCAGCTGCCTAAGTTCTAAAAGATCCTCAAGGACATTGTACATGGGGAGATCAATTTTGGTAGGGAGGGATGATGGTGTAAGCAAGTCATGATGTGTTACAGGTTGAGGGCCAAGGTGGGGATTGACATTTGACTTCATCGGATGGTTTATAAAGAGATGCAAGATTATTTGCATGGGTAGTTGCTCCAATAAGTCTTCAGTTACTTCCTAGTAGATGCAAAATGTCTCGCTGGGTGGTTGAGTTCCGTCATGCAAAGGGTCGTGGCGCTAGGGCAAATGTCCTGCGTGATTTATTCCCTTCTAGAGAGTGTGGGCCACTCTGGAAGGGCCGCCAAGGTGACGGCTTCACCTTTGACTCCAATAAAGAGATGCAAGATACCATCAAATATCAAGTTAACAACTCAAAGTGGTAGCTCGACTTGTGATCATTCACCTTTTGCAATCTCAACCTCTTACTTCACATTTTCTAATGGATACTTTGATTTGTTAGATAAAGGCTTCATGCATGGGTGATTGTTATAAGTGACTAGCTTTGAGACAGAGATTATAGGCACTATGCCAAAAGGGGAATGAAGAAGGGAGTCTTCTTATGATTGGCACTAGTCACCTCAACCTTGCTTTCCTATGTTGGTGAAAGAGAAACATATTTTCATACACTCGTACCTAAGAGTGTGATTGTATGAAATTCTTGTATTTTTTTTTTTTTATTGTTTTACCACATAATGGAATAAGGCTTGGTTGTTGTTGTATAATATAATCTATGATGCAATATTATGACTCAATCTAAGAAAATATCAAGTAATTGTTATTGATTGTCTATACGTAGAAACTAGCTCAATCCCCTTCATTAACTTCCAAATATCCATAGTGATGTAGTTGGTTCTCATGGTTTTATTGCACGATAAAAGGGGAGAGATGATATTTGGTTATGTCGCTTGCCCAGGGATAAAGATTCTACCTTCTCTACGCCTATGTCTCACCGAATGTCGTAGAGATCTACACGCCTTTTGTGACTACATCGTATGGGAGAGGTCGCACATCCTTCATCTAAAATTGTTGATATTTTATCCCTTTTATCACTTCTCTCCTTCATGTTGCCTTTATTGATTTTATTGTCATCATGATCTTTGGCTCTGTCTTGTCATGACTGCTACTTGCGGTCCCTTGTCCTCCTCCCATGAATACGGAGGCAATCTACTTCAATAACTAAACATTTGGACATTAGGAAGATAATAAACAAGGAACAAGGTAGCACCTGTATCCTGTCTCCACCAAATACCCGAAACAAATTATCTTCAAGGCTCAGGAAAAATCGAGAACTTCCAGGATCACCTTGTCTTCCACTTCGCCCTCGAAGCTGTGGGATACAATGAGAAGGAAATTATATAAAATTAAAGATCCATTTCCAATAAATATAAATTACTTCAACTCGATGACGAATGAAAATCTTTAATGTTATTATGCAGATGATACTGAATTAATATGAGAAAAGACACAAAAATTCAGTCAAACTAATAAAAGAAAGGAATTGCATCTTGTAATATCAATAGTGACTACTGGGCATGGCCATGTCCTCAGTTCAAGTAAACTATAAATTCATATACTAAAACATGCTCATAAAATCAAGTTTAGATTTGAGGATCATAACTAAGACGATGAGTTTGGTATAAGCATGCAAAAACTAGACAACAAACTCCACCAGCATTGCAAAAAGAATGTTATGATACATGACAATAAGGTAACTGGATAGATTCACAAAAGCTAGACAAACTATATCAGAATTGAGAATGGGCTAATGCCATACATGGCAATAAGCTTCTACGAAGTTGATTAATTGAAGTCATGTGTGTGTAATACAAATCGATGATTTACAGTCAGTTACAAAGAATGTCAATACAAATTTTGGATAATGTACATTCAGGTGAAGGGTAAAAAAGACTTGTCAATGAAGCAGCCTTGTTAAAGTCTCGAATCTTGATGCATGTACATAGGCATTGCCATGTTGCACTCAATAACTAAACAAGCATGTCTCTGTATACAAACAACTGAAGATGTGTATCGAGGTTGAGTAATAAAGAACCTAACTGTTTCACAGGTATCATGATTACCTATACCTGATTGTCAATCCTACGGGATTCATGACGCTCTGTTCCTACCACATGAAGACCACCAGCAGCTACAACCTAATGAATTGATGTATGTATATCAGTCCAGTAAATCTATGTAGAATTGAAATTTCACCATTGGGATAAGTTAGGCCTAACATACCTTCTTTCTTTCCTCATCAGTATAAACCTTGTATTCTTGAACAATCCTTATAAATGCATCTCTCAATTTTGCAATGACTTCATCTCTTGTGGGTCCCTGTAATTGTCATGAGCAAGTTACATCTCTATAAGTGATTAGACTTATTTCTACGATAAGAAGCTGCAGTAAAGGATATATATGAGATAAAAGACAAGTGGGATCAATCTTTTAAAATAATCACTAAAGGGCAAAGAATCAATTGAATCATAATGAAATATACAAGATATTAGCATATTCCTTAAGAACTATAGGATTATAAAGATTGTGCACACTCCCAGTAATGCTAACCCATCCAAACTTTAAAATCAATTTTCATTTTATCGGTAGTCATTTTGAGGAAGTGGTAAAATTGGTAATTATTTTAATTTAGTGTTGGCATGTTGTTAATAGAAGGTACAATAGTTTTGATAGGAGTCTAGTTAGATTTGTGTGTTTATAATTTAGTTTCGATTTATTTCCTAGTTGCTTAAGAGTGAAGTCTATGGACAAAGTGTTATCTGCAATGTATTTATGATTTTTCAGTTAATAAAATTTCATTTTAATTAATCTTTGTGTGAGATCTTTCTTATCCATGTGAGATAGTTCTCTCTTCTTCATTAATCTCATTTAATTTTTGTGTGAGGCTCGATGCAATTTTGGTCCTACATAAATTTGGAATCGAAGCTAAGTTTCCTATTCAATATTTGATTCTGTCATTCTCCTATATCACCATCAACTTTCCACTTCCATCTAGGTTGTATTTCTGTTGTCCATCAGCAGTTCAGCAGTTGTACGTTCACCTTCACTTCCCCGTATACTCTACTACTGACTCCATACATTGCTCCAACTCTCCACTATGGACACTCTATTTTCCATTTGAAGCAAATGATCATGCTTGCACCACCCACCTTCAGTAGTCTACAATGATTGCGGTTCTTCTAACCTCTATGACCTATCAACAATATTCCCCACAACCCTCTGACCTGCTGTCAAACTCCTCCCAATTGGCTGCAATATTAGATCCACTTGCCAACATCAAGTGTTGTCTTCAATTTACTTTCGCCTGAGGATCAACATTGACATTGGCACCGACATAGTTGTGAGGCTGCCAAGACCTCACAACGTTGTGAGGTCGCAAGGCCACCGCAAAGCAGACCAACAATGTTCATTTTTTTAAAAAAAAATTATTTATTTACAGTTAATTCCTTCCCCTCATCTTTTTCTTCCCTGTTAATTTTTTCCCCTCCAATAAACAAAGACTAGGTACCTCTTTAAAGATGTAGGAGACAGATTCTTAGGAAAGTAGAAAAAAGAATCAATATATTTTATATTTAAAAAATCATTGAAACATTATCAGCACAGAACATTATAGTATGAAACTATACCGTTCTAGTCATAAACTGAAACTTTAGCATGACTAGAAATTCTAAACCTTGAATATTTCTATGCAGTTAAGTTTTGCGTAGTAGCTTTTCATAACATGGTTTAGTATATGTGGATGTAAAATATTAAATGAATTTCTTGTGATTTGTATACTTGTGGTTTGGTTGTTTCTGGGTTAGCAAGGAATCAAGAGATTGCCTAATAATCATCAAGGGAACCATGTTATACCAATGACCATGAAGACCCATCTTGGGCGTGACAAGGATTGATAGATTAATACTTCTCAAGTAATTTGAGTTAAGTCGAACTGAAAATTAAACCAGCAGTCAATCATTTCAATGTTGATAGTCAGTCATCTGTCAGAGTTCATATGCAATATACCTTTTCACATGAGTAAGAGAGCCTCTCTTCTGCTTCAAGCTCAGTCAATGTTCTGGAACCCCATGATTTAACAGCTAATGCTACTGCATCATTGACCAGTGATATTGTCTCTTTAGTTAGGTCGCAAGGGAACAAATTCTCCTTCACCTATGTGCAAAACCAAGATAAGATGTAAGATTTTATCAAATCTATCACTAGCAGATCAAAGCAGATATATACCTTCCAAGACTTTTTTGGTGGAAGTTTCTTCACAGAGACAAAGACCCCTTCGATTGGCTTGACAACACTGTCAAGTACAAATCAATCAGAACCAATAGAAATGTAATTCTAGTGCAGGTGGTTCTTGATAGCCTGAATGAGAATATGTTATTTTGGATTTTGGTCGACAATGTTTAGAAGAACTGTGGACATGAAAACATAGAAAACCCAGTCAATGCTGACAAGAGAAAATTACTATAACAACAAGAAAAGAAAAGAGAGCACAAAGAAGGAAAAAAAACAAAAGGAGAGCATTAGTTGATGTATGACAACTACACGAAAAGATAGCCTAGGTGAAACAAACTCCAGGAAAGAATATGCTTTATACCATGCAGTTAACCATCTACAGCAAGTATTTTTCAGAGAATGAGAGAATTTTTAATTTTACCTTGGCATTAACATCTCACGTAGCTTCAATCTAGCCATAAATTCCGCATTACCTCCTAGTATGATGTCTGTTCCACGACCTGCCATATTAGTGGCAATTGTCACAGCACCAAGGCGCCCACTTTGTGCTACTATTTCTGCTTCCCTCTCAACATTCTCTGGCTTTGCATTCAGGACCTTTCAATAAAGACTAGTTAAGATGACAATTCAAATGCTGAGCGAGATGTAAAGCAAACTCATGCATCGTGGGTAAATAAACTGGAAATGTTTGTGTTCTAAAAATTAACAGAGCTTTTGAAGACTGCTATTTTCTTTATTCTTTCCACAATTGGACCTTGAAATTAGAGATAAATGTTGAGGGTGCCCTGAACCTAACATCGTTTAGTACTCAATGTTACAAACATACAATCACGACCAGTTATCATTGGGTTAGATAAGCATGTATAAGGTGAAATTTGCAGATTTTCTTGAAAAATTGTAGAAGTAATTTTGCAAACAAAGGCCTTTTGGGAGTATATTGTTAATAAAAGATAGGAGTTTGAGTTTAGGGTTTAGGGGTTACCTCTAATTAAAGAAAAACAAATATGGGAAGGAAGGCTCTTGAACACTATGTATAGAAGTGCTTGACAAACTTCTTTTCTAGTCCCTGCTCACTTGAATAAATATATTTTGTAGCAAACACATGCAAGTCCTGGTTCTGTGTCAGAATGTAATTTGTAGAGGAATTATTTGAGTTCCGAATTCATGTTACTCAAAATGACTACAAAATTTTAAACACAATTCCATAACATCATTTGACCTCCAGAATAGTCTGATGTCATCCAACTTGGCATGTAGCCTTGTGCCGAACTGTTAGCTTGTATTTAATCGAACATGATGATTACTAAACATATTTATGCTTCTCAATCTCATCTTTAGTTCCATTTCAATACTATTAGCAAAATAAAATGAAGCATTTGGTAATGATAAACAAGATCCAGACAGCAAACACCAAGGTCATCTGACTGATATATTTTTAGTAAATATACATTTTTTCTTTTATAGTTAGATTATAATTAAATGACAATTCTGTGTGATATGAACATTGTATCCTTGTGCATTGGAAAAGCATCAAAGACTTCTGCAAAATAGACATAAAGGTAGATGATTCAGTTGTTGCATGAAAACTTTATATTATTGCATATAGCAATGTTTTTAGCTTTGAAAGATAAGCTTCAACCCAAAAGTTTCAAAATGTTAAATGGAAATAAACATCAGACAATAATGAGTGCATTTACTAGCTCACCTCATGAGGAATGTCTGTTTCACGCAACTGCCCTGATAATGCATCACTTTGCTCCACGCTAGTTGTACCAACAAGCACAGGGCAACCAGTCTTGTGCATCCGGGATATCTCAATCACAACAGCACGCCATTTTCCTGTAGTAGCCCTAAAGACAACATCTGATTCATCCTGAATAGATAAAATGATAGATTTCATGTTTCAGTAACATCAGTCTATATCTACAGGAATGCAAAAGTTCCATGGATCATAATCTAAAACCGTTGAGAAACACGGGAAGACTTGTCTTATTCAGTCTAGAACTAATCTTCTCTAGATACACTTAATTAACCAAATCCTAATATGATCTGGTATATCTTAAAATATGCTAAGACAGGCAGCACCATTATGTTTTTCCTTGAAGACATATCAAAGTCTCTGATTTTGGATGGTGAGTCTATGCATAATTTCTCTCTCAAATTCTTATAAGAATTAACTAAACCTCCCAAATTAAGTCAAAAACTACATATGCCACCGTTAAAAGAAATTTTACGCCTAAAGTTATATGTGTATATACTCGCTTAACATTTTATGTGATCTAATATTTAATCGGAATCATATGCTTTTTGATACTATATAATGTTGTGTCAATATGATTTCAACACTTTTTTTTAATATATGTATATTGATTGTTTTTTTTAAAAAAATAATTTTGATTATTATAGGTGATTTCATGTTTCAATATTTGCTCGTGAATATTTGGTACCCTTTGAAGCTCTTGCAGCAACCATCAATAAAATAGAAATTCAAAATTTATATTTTTATTATTATTGCACATAATGAAATAGTCTTAATCATTTAAAAGTTTTATTGCAATTGCATCAAATCCGAAAATTTACATCGACAATAATCATGAATATCGGTCTTCGGCTTCAACATCTTCAAAAATACACTATTTTGATAATATTTTAATGATTATCGACACTACCTATATTATATTTATTTAGATGTTTCAACTTCAAATTATTCATCTATTAATATAATATTGAAATTTTAAGAATATATAAAAGTGTCATCTAAAATTGCTTTAACAATATAAATAAAATTAGATTTCCTATTGTATAGTGAAGGATGATAGATTTGACTTATTGATATAATATGTATATTATCTATCTATAGATATAATATGCTTGTTCGAATGAGTGTTTACATGTATTTTTATTTTTTGATAGGAGATCTAAACATCTCTGTCTTCTTGTTGTTGTATTTTTTTAAAATGATTTTATATTTGCTTTATGAAAATTTTCAAGCAACGGACAACTTAAGATCAAGGTTTAAAATTTCGACCCAAGTTGAAGTTTCGGTTTCAGACCGGAACGATACAATTTCGGTATCGTATTATGCCGTGCCGATACGGTTTCAATATTTTTTTATTTATATATAGTAATTATTAGATAAAAATATTTACTGTGAATAATTTAAAAATAAGTTGTATATTTGGGCAAAGGGTGGAACCGCCACACCAACGGCCCCCTGAACCCGGCCCCACAGGATTTCAGAGGGAGTAAACCACGGTTAAGCTGGGCGGGTAAGTGGACTGGGG
>JBBPFP011004407.1:0-13645 GCA_037974795.1 Kaempferia galanga | reverse complement strand
GGAATCACACATCCGGACTTCTCCTGGAATCGCACATCTGGGTGCCGGAATCACACATCTGGACTTTCTAACTGCACCCCCAGTAACACTGTTAGATCACAACATGGCTAACTTTAACCATTTATCATTCATCAAAATTTAAGTTCAATCATTAGTGTTTACTGCACCAACAATTCAGTCTTTGAAGAAGGTGTTCATCTTCATTAGCAGCTTCAGCGGGCTTCGGTGAGCTCAGCAATGACACCAAGAAAGGAAAAGGTAAAACAGAGCAAATAAAATCCTACTAAAAAAATAAGAGAGAAGAAAAGAGATCGAAGAGGAGAGGCTCTTATATAAGGTGGAAATAATGCCCTAAAATAGCAGAGCAGTTGGTATTGTAAAAAAATAAATAAATAAATATATAAATAGGACAGCTGCTACTAAAATATATTGAATTATACATATATTATTGGTATATTAAAAAATTTGATATGGTATTACATGATACTCTAAATCGCTGAACCGATAAGTTTGTACCCCTAGTATAGTTGAGTTGATGCTTGGATAATAGAGTTATTTTATTGGAGATTTCTCACTAAGTTCATTTTCTAATTTTATTGGAGATCGTTAAATTTGGAGATGCATCCAATGATTTTATATAAATGATATTTTAACCTTTAGATTTTAAATTCTTCTGAAATAACTCTGATAGTATTAAAAGAACTCAAAACTTACTGGAATAGTATTAAAAGAACTCAAAACTTACTGGATTTTATCTCAAGCCGCATCTGCGTTTACTTTTGCTCAATCAAGTATCTTACACTCATCGCAATTTTAATTCAAAAATTAACATATTCTTAAAAAAGCACTCTCATATATTTAATTTTCTATTAAACTTATCCATCAAAATGATTTCTAAAGTTGTTGCAGATTAATGCGTAATTTAAACTCAAAATTTATCTTTACAAGAATATTATACAAAAGAGAAGATATGCGTTGCATTCAATGTTCATAGATCAATGAAGAAAGGGATTTACAGAACGTCTAGGTCACATGTTAAGCGTACTCTCATCTGTCATGTAAACTAGATTGGGCAACAACTACTAAGAATTGCCACACAAAAAGGAAATGACATCTTTGATCTCACCTCAACAAACTAAATACTCAAAAAATTGTTTGGAGAGAGGAAAAACACTACTTGAATCTGACTTCCCTCTTCCTATTGGTTGGTTCAGCTTATGTGCCTTCAAGAGGCCTACGGATGACTTGAAATTGTCTCCTCGAAGATGTCGATAGATTTAGCCAGCTTTCATCCTGTTGCCAAAAGAAAATAGTAAAAGGAACTATCAATGAGTACGGTTGGTTGAACTGTTGTGTTAACATAAATGATTGAAAAATAAGTAGGTAGCTGGACAGTAGTTAGAAGAATAAAGTTTGATTGCCTAAGACAACCAACTCCTGGAAATTTATCATGGTCTGAGCAAATCAATACAGAAAATTAGACATTATTTAGAAGAGATAGGTAGGGACAACAAAAGAGTATGCCATCCTGGGAGAAGCTCAATCCTAAGATTAGTTTGTGTGAGAAAGAGCTAAAGATAGTAGATAGCCATAAGCCTACTGGTCTACTCTTCTTGTGTGTATGCAAAGGATCTTATTGATGTCAATTAAGTGAAGAATACACGAATCTACAGGGGATTTATTGATGTCGATACAGGGATCCACACTAGATTGGTTCCAAGTTTGATTGGATGCAGTTAGGTATAAAATTATTTTCCCTATAATATTTAAATTTATTGGATTTTTATTTTTTTTTGGCTAGAATCTCTAAAAGGGGCCATATAATCCCCCAACCATTAATTTAATAATGTTCCTCTCTTCATAAGTGTTGTTCTCAGTAAATGTGAGATTTTTGTCTATGTGACTTCGAACTATGATCTTGATTATGACATATCTTATATAGACCTAAGAAATTCTCATTGTATGTTCATGGCTCATGCTTGCTACAATTAAGTAATCTGTCAATACAACACCCATAAACAAACAGTATAAAATAAATGGAAAATTGTATACAATTCTGTTATCGTACTTTGAGTTTCTACAACTGAAAAAGATTCAAAATCAAAAACATGTACAGACATAAAAGGAAAGTCTCCAGAATGCTTACCAGTAGCGCTATTTTAGGACATTTTAAGCTGACAACAATAGTGTTAATTTCATCAGAATTCATCAGCAGAACACCCAATATGATAAGCAGAAACAGAATCTGGAGCCAATTTCATTTGGCTAGAATTGGATGCAGAAATTTCCCAAAAGGCACGGTGAACAGGAGGCAAAAGCAAAGCTAGTGACTTGTCCATCCTTAAAAGACGACCACATTTACTGTGCATAAAAAGAAATTAGTTAATTTCTGAAACTACTAATATGATAATGGATAGTATAAAAAATATCATTATGTTACCTGCATGTTTTTGAAAATAATGTTTGATGGCTGCAGATCCAACGCTGCAAGAAATATAATGCTAAATATGAAAGAACCCTTTAAGTATATGGTCATAACAACAAATCAACCTAGTGAAACTACACAATGCATTTGAGATTGATATCACCTTAATATTTAATTAGCCTTGCATTGAGAAGAAAATGATTAATTTAATTAATCTTTGAATTAATGAAAATCTAAGAATAAATAAAATGAGACAAGACTATTTTTTTTTCTAAAAAAGATTGTTTTAAAAAATGTAAAAGCAGAACTAAAATGGTTCATCAAATATTAAAACCAAAGCAATTGAAAAAAAACATATCATATATATGATGAATCAAAAAATAATCAACAAAATGATAAAAGAGATTAAAAACTTATATAGTAATCTTGATAGATAAAAAATTTACATAACAAACTTTGAAATGTTGCATCAGGAAGAACATTTTGCTTATTGGTCAGTTTAGATAATGTGTACCTTTTGGTGGGACATATCAATTATACAATCTTTTTGAATTGTTTAAATTGCTTTTCTTAATAACAACCTAAACTAGCTTAGTTTTAGGTTTTTTTTAGCAAGGACTATATGAAAAACATAAGCACCCACACCATTCTGTGTATTACAGTAACCTTGTCTTATACCATTTTCAAGCAATCTTAAAGCCAAGGTTATAACGCATGTGATGTTATCACCGGGAGAATAATTAAAGGAAGAAAACACATCCTTGAAGGAGTCAGGATACGAAAGAGGCAGATCTAGACAGTCTTATAAAAACTTAAGGCCTTATTTTTTCAATTTGCAGTTTTCTGAAAATAAAATAAAATCTTTAAAAATTAAAAATATATTTATCACATCATTCACCTCTAATAAATTTAAATGTGTTAAGAGAATAACTTATAAAATATTTATTTTTATTTTTATTTTTATTTTCCAAAAAGAAGTTTCTTAAAACAAACAAGGCCTAAATGTGGCACTACTCTCATACTATGGAAGCTATACCTAGATACCTACTAAGAGTGTTAGACATACCAGAAGTAGAGTAAGTGAATGATTACTTTCAACACTGAGAAAGTACTGCAATGCTCTATCAGCATTCTCCTGCATAGGAACAAACAAGTTGAATGCATGATGTATTTGTTAACACTTAACAGAACTGAAAGAGTTAACATATTTCACTCTGCCAACTGAATTTTAAAGGTTAATTAAGCACAAGAAAAAAAATCAATCTATGCAAAACTTACTGTGACATGTCTAAACACATGATGTACTGATACACCCCTTGAATGCATGTAGTTGCCACCCTAGAAAAGTTTAATCACAATTATTACAGTAGAAAAAAATGAAAGACAGAGAAGAGATGATTACTGGTAATGTCAATCGCATGCATGTTTGATATGGTTGAATTGATTAAAAACAGGTCTCCTAATAAATTTTGATCCACAAGCACTACGTAAATTATGGCAATCATTGAACCAAAATTTAATCAATTAAAAAGCATTGAGAGAGCTCTCAAAGTGAATAAGACTGGATTTGGCATAAGTAGTTAAGCGTTTGTTGACCTAAATCTCAAAATTGCTTGAAAAAACAATCTTACAATCTAGATTGGCAAAAATATATTTTAGAAAACAGTTTTTTCTTTAAAATAAAAATGACAGTATAACAAAATAATTAAAATAAGCATGATCAATTAAAACTTAAAATAAATTATACATTTACACATCATTTTTTTAATCAATTTTAAATATAAAATAATATTTTATGTAATATCACCATTTTAAAACAAATATTTCTTTGATTGAATTATAATCTTTTCCATTAAATTAATTATAATATATTAAATACTATTTTTTTGTCCAAATTAGTGCTCACCTATATGTTAAAATGTTTAGCCAATTATTTATTAAAAATATTCAATCATTAATATAATATTTTAAATTTCCATATAATATTAACTTTTTGTTTATTCAATAGGATAATGATTCTAATATTTGTAATGCTTTATTATCATAATATATATTTTAAAGATTAAACTAATCATAATGATATTGCTTAGTTATTTGAATTATTATTTTGACAAGTTATTCTTATAATATTAAATATTAAATAATAATATTTTATTTTATTTATTAAACTGTATTTTAAAATGTTTTCTAATTTTATTTTAATATCATTTAATGTATTATTAACATATAAATAATAATTTAAAATCGATTATTTTGTATTATTTAAATAATATTTAAACATTAACTTTTAAATATTAAAAATATTGTGTTTCACTATATTTTAAAATTATATTTATAGTATTTATGTTTTATTTTTACTATCCAAAAATTGCTTAGGAAAAGAAACATTGGAAAGCAATTTAGAAATGCAGCGCTTTGAGTAAAAACACTTCGAACATGAGTTCACATCTTAACCAACTCTCAAAATGCTTTGGAAGGCCGAAACACTTTGGGAAATCATTCTCTAAACCAAGCCTAAATAAAGATAGTCAGCAATATAATATTCAACTTGATTAACCTGAACAAAAATTAAGTCCGGAGGAAAGTAAAAATTAACTACAGCTACCAAATGATTTCCAACTAAGGAAACTGTACTTTAAGGGAAATTAGATTGATGAGAAAAAAGAGCAGGAAGGCCTCTTGAGGCTCCTCTGAGAGAGGAAAGAAGCAAAAAAATAAACTTAATTGATAATATTAAACAACCCGTTAATTGTACCTCATCAGTAGAAAAAAATGCCAGGGCATCAGGGGTTATGGATCCTGCCGGATGCAATGATAACACAGCCCTGAAGATAAAAGGAACCAGCAACTCAATCACAGCTGCTTGATCTACTGCAGCAACATTAGACACCCCAGCGCTTGTGTAGCTTGAGTGATTCAAACTCTGATTCTTAAATGAGTCTGAATTTTCACTTACAATAGAGGACAATGAAGAAGCTCTTTTTGACCAATCTAGACGTTGATAAGTGAAGATTCTTATATTTGGGAACTCACACTCCAAATCTTTGAGAACGTCAGATAATGACATCTTTTCCCTATGGTCAGCTTTTCGAGTCCTGACAGAACCTTGGGAGTCTAACCATTTTTTGGCATTTTCAGGCTCACCATCTCCTGATACTTCATCTTCTAGGTGAGGGAAAAATCGCTTTTTCTGATCAGTGAATGCCTTGAGAGCTAATCTGGAAATAATTAATGAATCATAAGATTTCTACTGGCATTCCCATTTTAACTTTTAAAGTAAGGACAATATCAATGGATTTTTTACACCAAAAAATTCTAAAAACCCTTACATGAAGAGCAAATTCCAGTTATCATGGATAAAACAGTCTGGATGACACAGTAGCTTCTTGTTCCATCGCATGAATAAGAAGGTAGTTTTGGGACTCTAATCTACCCCTTTTGTCTAACCTGTATGCCTCTAAGAAGGGGGAGAGGATAAACCATGTGGACCAACAAGGAAAATCAACCTGTATTCCTCATAGTAACCATAAGAATTATCTGAATTATCACACTTGAAAACCGGCAGCAGGAGCAGCCACAGCATTGAGAAACTATGATGAAAACTGGGCAACAAAGGACAAGGATATGGAAAGTTTCCATAGGAAGATATTCATTTAAGAGATTGGTCTGAGAAAGCATAAGAATGATCCGTGCATGGCTTAAACTCTAGTTTCATAGTCATATCAAGTGAAATAGGTAGCAAAATATTCTGACACATTGAAACTAGTGTTGAAACAAGAGAGCAGGTCGGATACAGTAAAACTAGTGTTGAAACAAGGACGACCAAACACTTCTATTGCTTCTTTCTTTGTTTATTTCCCCCTCCCTTATTTCTCTTTGTTAACCCTCCTCTCAAGCTTAACTGCAGTGATAGTTATAGGCAGAATGGAAAATGGAAGTGCAAGTGCATAGGAATGCAATACAAATAATGAAACTTTTTCATAGCTTCAACAAAGTAGGTAGGGCTAGGCTATACCATTTCCACTATCTGCTAAAATATCTGAGCGTTGAAGTAATTATTGGTACAATACATGGTAGGGCAATTAATTATTCAACTATTGATCTTTTCATCAGAAGTTTCACAATAAGCTATCAGAATTTAAAATGACCAGGCAATCTTCAGTCGTTTAAATTCAAGATGTTTTATATTATATCAACTATGACCCATATAGAAGCCAATTCAAATGCATTTACCAAGTCAAATCTTTTAACAAAACGGGGAACAATACCCTGCCAGAATATCAAGATACTGAAACTCATTCATATATTTTATCCGTAGTTTGCTGCACTAGAAATATTGTGTATTGGTAAGATTGCATTGAAAGCCAATAGCAACCTACCCTGCCAGAATATCTTGAAATAGAAGGCACCAGAGTAGTACATTGCATTGAAAGCCAATAGCAAGAGAAGATCTGGGGCAATTTTGATGTAACAAGACCAGTATGTTGACAATCATATTTATATCTAAGGAACAACAGAAGTAGAAAAAATGACTAACTCTTATATTTTTAAAGTAAAAATCCGAATTGTTAATGGTAAAAAATAGTAACCTACATGAAACCAGAAGCTTGAACTTGACAAAGATGAAGTGCCAAAATAAAAGTTAAAACTAAAATTTATGAAAAGAAAATAAGTATTAGAATCATTGAGAAAAATACTTCATTGTAAACTAACATTGCAATTAAATCCTACCTAGTCCTATCAACAGCAGATGCACCAGCCTGCCCTGCAAGTTGTCGTTTCCACGCATATGCAACAACTGCACCATCCGGGCAAACAAGCGGCATGTGCAATCCCCATGAATTACCTCGTATCTTGGTAGACCCATTCAATACCCCAGAAGCTTCCAGTTGGTTTCCTAAGAGAGGAAGAG
Organism: Kaempferia galanga; assembly: GCA_037974795.1. Classification (NCBI taxonomy): domain Eukaryota; kingdom Viridiplantae; phylum Streptophyta; class Magnoliopsida; order Zingiberales; family Zingiberaceae; genus Kaempferia; species Kaempferia galanga. Next base: position 6,308 of record JBBPFP011004407.1, on the reverse strand, counting down.
AATACAAATTAATTTATACTGAAAAGTGTTTTAAATAATGGAAATACTTGTTCAGTAATGTTAAAAATATAGTAAACTTTCTACTTAATAAAGCTAAACAAGTTGAGGCGTAGAGTCGAAAGTAATTGAGTGTGAGGAGACAAATAAATTGTAGTTAAGAGATCTGATTATTACCAGTGTGTAGTCTTGCACAACACTCAATATAAGGATAAGATCTATGTAACTGACCTGAAATAATTGGGACTAACAGAGCTTTATGATGACGCTGACAACAAATATCTTATAGTTTTCTATTCTCTTTCTCAGAAGACCTCTGTTTATTTTCAAAACGGTAAATGTAGGACAAGTGGTGCTACACATCAAAATTAAACTGGCAAAATTCTTCATTTATAGGCCAAACCTAGAGTTTGAAGCGTGATAGTTTTATTCTCATGATATTCACTCGCAGAAGAGTGACATACAACTACTGTTAATAACTCATGTATCTGGATAAAGCTTGAATTTTCTTTTGAATGCCAATTTCCTAGACAATATGCTGGATGGCTATAGTACTCTGAGCAGGTTCACAGTGAATTATGTATTTTGTTCCAAACCTATGGGCTAGGGATTCAACAATTAAATCAATAATAATGTGAGATGATAGATGCTTATATTTTGGGCCAACAACGATCCTTGACAGGTCAGCCTACCAAAACCACAAAGCAACGTCACAACCAAGAAACAAAAGAAATCAGATTTAACATTCAAAAAGACTAGAAAAACAAATCAAGAACAAGATAAAAAAGGACTAGAAAAAAAAAAACAAGGAGGAGATTCAAAGCCTATGAAAAAAAAAACAGTGCGAACACTACCAAAAAAAAGTGACCAGATAAAGATCGATACTAAGATTCAAAGCCTAAGAGAAAAAAATCAAGAACCTGATTCAAACCCTAAGGAAGCGAAATTAAGCAATTTGATTTATACTTGGCAGAATCGCGGCCTTTATCGTATCTCGATCTCAGTAAATCAGTGAGAGATAAACCACGAAGCTCCATATGGGTAATAAACTGGGAAAAAAATTCGAAGAAAGAGAATGGGGAGGGGAGGGGAGGAGAGAGCACCGAGTCCGCGGAGATCGTTGAAGTGCTGGCGCATCGAGGTGTCCTCCTTGCGGAGAAGCTGGGCGACCCTGTCAATCGACTGCTGAGGATCGTCGGCCGATAACAGCAGCGCCTCTAGCAAACGGTCGGCACCCAGCCTTATGTCGGCTATGATTCGGGCGGCGGAAGCCAGCCGCTCCATAGCCAGAGCCACCTGCTTCGGAGGAGCCTGCGAAGAAACCTCGCCATTCGATTCCATCAGATCCTGAGACTGCGCCGTCGCAACCGCCGTCCCTGCGGTGATTGACTGCTGAAACTGGGCCATCATGTTGCTCCTGCTCCTACCTCGAGAGTGCCCTTATTAAGGCAGAGCAATTCGCCACGGTAAGATTTTATTTTAAAAAAAACGTTTTAATAATAGTCGTTCATCATTTTAAAATAAATATATATTTATAAAATATATCTGCATATATCTAGTGTGATTGTTTGTCCAGCTTATCCTCATCTATATTTTAATAATTTCTATATTAACTTAGAGAATATACATATTTATTATAATTTCACATAATCTAAATAGAATATTTATTAAACATCTAAATACAATTATAAATATCCCTCAGAGTTTCCCTTAAAATGTGAAAGTAAAACTATGTTTAAGTAAATCATCTCCCTGTTAAAGTTGGATGATATTGTAAAATAGAAAATGAAAATGTCTCTCTAAACGGCAAATTCAATCCTCTATAAAGTTTGACTAAAAGATGCATCGTCCCACACGAAGTTGATGCAAGAATGGAAGGTTCATGTATAATCGAATAGCTAGTGATCTTCTCCATCCTGATGTAGGTGCTGAACACTGCATTCTTCAGACTGCAAGAGGCTTGAGTAATAGCAGTTGTTTAGACTGCAGTCTAGTTGTTACTCCAGCGGCTTCTACAGATTAAGCTGCCTGCTAGTTGAGCCAACTCTGTTTGTTGTTGAAATGCCTGCTAGTCGGAAGCGCAAGGAATTGCCCAACTACATATAGCGACGGCGACAGTGGAGATTTTCATTTGAGACTTACAGAGTGCCCGACTTTAGCAAAATGTCCGGCCATGTAAAATGAAACTCTATCCTCTGAAAGAAGGATCAAAGGAATTTAAAAATGGATTGTGGGTGAGAGTCGATCCAATATATCACTTGCACTTACAATAACACGATGACTCAGTTTGCTTTAGCTGCCCCAGAGTTACGGCCAAACTGAATAATGATTGGCTTTCCTTTGAACACGTATCCATTGACTAGATTCTGCACGAAGGTAAAATAAATTAACAATCAAAATCTTACATTCATAAGAACTGCAAATTCTGTCACTTCTGATAGTTCGGCTATGGGGCTAAATACTGGGGATGTACGTCCAGTTTGCAGCTTCATAAATCTTAATCTCATCAGCATGGAAAAATAGAAAATGTACTAAATGATTATCCACAGAAGATGTAAATCCAGGAGCAATATGAGAAGTGGCAGATACGTCAGGCTATTGTTCAACACACACCAGTGCATGCTGAGCAAGATCTACAGATGGAAATGTCACGAATGCTTGACCCCTCATGCGTCCTTCCTGATATACAATTAGCACAAGGAATAAAAAAAGATTGACGTTATTACAATGTATTAATGTAAAAACACAGCAGATACCAAATTGAATACAATTTTATTGCAGCGATTATGTTAGGTGCATATGCTAAAGCATCAAAGTATGTTCATGTAAGATGTCAAATAATTATATGCTCAACCTGGTTATATGGCCAAACAAGTGGGCTTGAGATTAAGAAAAGGTTGTCACTAAATATGAATACCCCACTGACACTGAAGCAGCACTGAGAAAAACAACAGATGTTTTGATACCTTAACTACACCAAACGATAAATCCAAATTGATAGATTTGATGCTATAGTTTTATTTCAGCATTCATACAAGTACGGACATAAACGTAACCACGCATTCAGCTCCTTGAAGTTTGAGATAGCAAACAATTAACAGCTCAAGCCAATTATGCAGCCATGCAAGTGAGATGAGATTAATGAAGGCTATCAATATATTAATAGGCCCCTTAATGAGGATATAGTGCCAGGCTTAACAACAAGAGAGTTTCTGCTCCAACAATTAGCACCTAAAATTATACCTTGATTTACCAATTCTAAATAGATTTTTAGCAACCATTAACATCTCACACAGAAACATAAATGATATTTGGGAAATTGCATGGCATACAAGTTAGCATATGTGGAAAGTAGTTGGATCAAATTAACTAAAAACAATACTAATACGTACTGGACACTAAATTCAAACAGGGCCATCATTTTTTAGACCACAAGATGAAGCATCAACTTGTTTGTTGCGAACACCAACCATCATATAGTTTGAGCTGTTAGGAAAGGAATCATTGTTACATTTATATTCTTAACACTCTAACTTGTCAATATTGACATTGACAATTACCACAATTTGAAGGGAAGACCTCTTGGTTTGATTCATACTGTCATTAGGAAGGCACGTTAGTCCCAATTATTCAGGACGCCTATATGGAACTATATCCAAGGTCCTAAGACCTACTTTGATATTAAGTGATTGGCTGACTGCCTTTCTCAAAAAGCTTAAAATGTGATAGGAAAGGACCCATTCTATGCACATTCTTACCACATTATGTGGTTGGTTACGGTAGAACACTACTATCAGTCAATGAATCAACAAGATCTACATGAATAAGAAATACACAAAACACGAAAAATAAAATAAAATAAAGTAGTAATACAGCAGTTGAAATCAGCAAAGAAAATATCCAAATTTACTTTCTCATCATAAGTATGCATGATAATCAACATAACTCACCTGCATCAACTTAATAGTGAGACCAACTCTGGCAGCTTCAATGCTTCCAAAAAGTGACCCTGAGATGTGATTGCACATACAAGCACAGTAAAAAAGGATTTACAATGAAAAGTGAGCAGCTAGTTAAATCTGTATGAGTACTTACAGAGTTACAGTTATCAGACTTCAAAAGAAAAGAGAAATACGAGGTGTCCCTCCCAATATTTAACTCATTTTGATTTCTAGAGAACTTACCAAATATGAAGTAGAAGTCATCAACAACCACATCTTTTGCCAAGTTTTTAATGTACAAAACACTTGCAGGGTCTCCAGGAGAATAATTCTGCAAGGTTGAAGCGTTTTTATTCCATCAAACCAAGTGTGCATGAAGAACATAATGGCAAGATACATTGATCCAAGCTACCATTAAATGATTTGCAAATGTGAACTTCAGTTTTAAAGAAATGGAATAAAGAAAAAGAGGAAGAACATAGCAATCCAAAAAGAGCACATTCACATTTTAAGCATAAAGATTCAAAATACTGTTTTTAAGAGACATAGTAAGCATAAAGGAAAAAGGACGAGAAATCATACAAAGATAATAAATACAAAACAAGTTCTTTGCATCCAAGGGTAATATGCAATAAACTGTGGACAAGGATGGAGTGAACAGACAAATGCAGTATCATCAAGATCCAAAATAGACTTACATGCATTCATTTTTCTTTTCCTTTTCAAAAGTTAGTAAATTTGATGCAAGAAGCCTGTACACAAAAAACAAAGAGGAATGATACCTTGAACATGGGAAGAGATAGTATTTCCTCAGGAGGCAATTTTCCACTTTCAATTTCTTGTGGTGTAGCAATAAGCAAATGCTCAAAATGCTCATTATCTAAAGATGATTCTTTTGCACTTATATCTTTTTCCATAGTTTCCTTGAGAACTGGTTTAGGAGCAACTTTAATCTAATATCAAAATAAGGTCGCATCATGTCCAGCAAAGTGCCAACACATATAAGAATATTAAGCTTGCGAAAAAAATTAGAGAACCTGCAACACAGGATTTTTCTTTCTAATAACTGGAATTTCTTTTGGAACCAAGGAAACAGGTTTCAATCCAACATCTTCATGTGCTACACCTTTATCAACTGCAGGACCAACAATTGCTTCTCGCCTCCTAAGCTTTCGACGATGACCATTCTCAGCATCTTCCTGCAAAGGTTAGTTTCTAGTTAGGATAAAAAAGTTAATCTTTGAACAAGTTGAATTTTAATACTACAATCTAGGAATTTTAATACGAGTACATAAGTACTTCTGATGATTCCATCTCAGACTCTTCACTGGATAAATCATTCAAATTTGACTTCATTGCTGTTGTAGTAGGAGGCCGAGGAGGTGATGGAGGTGGAGCAGCAGGTATTGGGGGTGGTAATGGTGGAGTTGGCAATGCCATGCGAAATGGAGCTGGAATATTCATTTTGTTCATTAAATGCAAAACCTGGAAAGATATTCTGTTGTTACACATTACAGAAATTCCAAGAGTCTACCATTCTATGTTAACTTTGATAGAACAGATGACATGGAAAATAACAGTGTTGAAGCCAATTCAACCTGTGTATAAAATCGAGGGACGACAATTAGTGCATTCACAATGTTGGTCAATATATTTCCATCAGGAGGAGGATATGCATACCTATAAAAGAAGTTTACAGTTCAGTAGTATAGTTTGACGAGAACATATACTCTATTAAAATAAAATTGAATTGCAGAAGAATTAGTCTAGCTTTCAGATTCTTGTTAATTTTATTTTAAATTACTAAACTAGTATCCATCTATAACAAAGAGGTGATTCTATAATATAGAAGAAGAAAGGATACTAGTTGTTTCTTTTTGCTCACTTTAGATCTAGTTTGTATGCTTGGGCTTGATTCATCTCCAATTTCATATCTTGCATAATTTACATTTTCTGATGCCTTTTCTGATGTGGGAGCTCCTCTAGCTTTCTCTTTTGCCTTTTTGAAACATACTAGCTTTCTCTTTTGTCCAGCCCTTCCTTTTATATTTGTGTTGCGCTACGGTTTCCATATTCATTTGTTTCATTTGTATTCTGTATCTTGTTTGAATTTTGTAGGAGCTTTTGCTGTTAAAATTGATGTGCCACTTGGAGGAAAAGATGAACAAAAAAAAAGGCGAATGAAGCATCCTGAGGCATAACGATATGTATCTTTTATTTCACTTGTTAGGTTTGTTGTATATATGTTTTAGTTGAACTTGTTTGGATGTTGTAGTTGTAACTATTAGTTGAACATAACGATATGTATCTTTTATTTCACTTGTTAGGTTTGTTGTATAGATGTTTTAGTTGAACTTGTTTGGATGTTGT
>JBBPFP011004192.1:0-13657 GCA_037974795.1 Kaempferia galanga | reverse complement strand
GATGACAGTTTCTAACTTGAGGTCGGAGTATCCGAGCCGAGGAGATCTCCCTAGTTTCTAGTGCTAACAATATCATCGACAGACGTGTGTGCAGGCAGCAGGAGGCCTTTCGGTCCCGAAGGTGCTAAGAGGAGCTGGAGGTCTTCCCGATAGCAGGAGGCATCTCTATGCAAAAGGCACTCTGCGAAAGCTGTAAGTTCCCGCTACCGCTGGCACCTCTTCTTTCCTACCTAGGTTCCCACCCTCACTGAGATCCATTTGAGAGGGCTCTTATCATCCTCGAGTCACCTCCCTACCTTTCGAACGGGATCAAAGGTAGAGTAGGAATCAGGATTCTAAACCACATAAAATCTTGTGTCTCCTATGCGTGTGTTCATTATTCTTGTATCTATTTCCAATCCGTACTAGTCTTTCGTAGATGAGCACACGAACAAGCACAATCCAAGCCCTCTAGCGACGTCAACAATCCCAACAAAGACATGTAGAACTTATTGAACTCAAGGAGCTTAGACAGCTTAAAGAGCAAAGAGTACATAGAGATGAGCGTGGGGAGATCGAAGTAGAGATCAATCTCAAGAAGCTCAAAGTAGAAACCTCAGGGAGCTAAGAGTAGACAACTCAGCATACCTAATAGCATTTAGTCGTCGACCTCCCAAAGTGACAATCTGCCAACCTAGCCCAGGGTCTTAGAGCACATGAAATTCTAGTGTGGAGTGTGGCCACGTAGGGATGACTTGCTAAACTGGGGTGGGACTATTGATAGAGGTATCCCTAGCCCCCCTTCAGGTGGAGTCAAGATGTACAAGACTGACTCGAGTATTAAGGTTAGCAGGATATACAAAGCCTTACAGAAGTTGACCTTTGAGCAACTGGGCTAAGCTGGGAAGGGCCCCTGAAAAGAATCCTCCATCAAATAGAATGCCTCTCTAATGGTGTTGGAAGTGAACAAGGTCGAGCTGCTTACGTACCCTAAGGGCTTTGATAAGTCTTCATCCTTAGGCTTTTGTGCTAAAGTAGATTTTGTAATATGTTTGATTAAGCAACTTGCAACGAAACAATGTAATGAACTTGTTATGAATGAATAAAATGGTATAGGGAAAGCCCACTTATATTAATTGCAAGTGAACTTGGCATCGAGAAGCCGTCCCTAGAGTTGCACAGGGCTAAGGAGGAGCTCGATTTTGAGACCATGAAGATCTGGTAGAGATGTCCACAGGCTGACCCCAGATCCATAGGGAAAGGAAGGAGCTCGATCCCGAGCTCGTGAAGATTTGGGAGAGATGTCCGTAAATCAACCCTAACGGAGTGTCCATATACTAAAAGGGTATGGATCTGTCCATATTTTAGATTAGATCTGGGAAAGTGTTTTATCCTGCTACTGTTGTTTCTTATTCCAAAATGGATATTACGTACTGCCGCAGCACTTGATAGCTATGGTAAGTGTTTTATGTTGATATTGTTTCTTATTCCCATTGTCAGCACGTTCATTGTAGCACTTTGATACACGTGCTAGTTGTTGGGTATCAAACTTGGGCGTTTGTGCTACCCCCCAACCTGTCTGGGCCATCACGTACTACTGGTAGTCGCCTAACAATTTCATGATCGAGGGACACCAATTCAGATTCATAAAAAAAAAAACAAAACAAAAATAGCCAAAGAATATTCAACCTCAATAACCACATACTCGCTCAATAAATTGAATTAAACTGAACGACCATTTCAACTTCTCTAAATTCTCTTTCAAACAAAGCATGAACGCTATTTTTTCATTATTTCAACAGAATATCAAACTTACTTTTACAGCAGAACAATCAGCAACTAGTAGTGATGCTACTAATGAAGCATAGATAATGTGCATGAATGCAAAAGTTCAGACCAACGCATCTAAGATATAGTTCAATTAAACATTTATTGAATCAGATCCATCAAGTCAGCAGTGATAAACGAAATACTAGCAAAATAGTTTGACATTCCAGCGTAGCCCTTAATTTATGCAGCAAAATTCCTCAAGATGAGAAAGAAAACTAATATCCTAAGGGATGTTTTGATTGTCTAAAAAGAGGACCTCAAAATGAGCCGAGGGCAGGCCCTTGATAGAAAAGAAATGGTTTGATAGGAAAATAAAGAGGAACAGCTACTAATAATCAAAGATAGGCAGTAACACCATCTGTCCAGAAATTGAACCTCCTCGTAATTGTAGCTTGTATTTCTGTTTCCCTTTTTCTGTTCAAATTTCCCCTTTCTTAGAATTTTGGAAGATTTTATTTTTATTTTTAATTTTTCAATCTCAGAAAAGCTTCCCAGTTTTGGCATAGCAAATGTTTACCTATGCCTGCATCAAGAGTGAATGCACTTCAAAATGTGTCGCTCCTGTGTAAACTTCGTCCAGACTTGATCAGATCTGAATCTGCAATAGTGACTTGACTATTCGCATCCCAATTATGATTTATAGGCACCTGTAACTGGTTACTCAAATTCCCAGATGCTGATCTGCTGAGTAAAACCTCATTGGGATCTGGAAATCTCATGCTGTTCTGATACGCAGGTCCAATTCCAAGAGACTGCAAACGAGCTGCTAGATTATTGAAGTTTAGAGATGCTACCGATTGACCAGGGGCTTTAGCAGACTGATTATCAGTTGGTGGCAAAACCCAATTCATCCAATCATGACGCTTCCTTATTTTATCGCCCTGCAATATGCATCCAAATAAAAATAAAGGTAATCTAGCAACAAAAAAAAATCATCATAACAGGCTTTAGAAAGTGTTTCATAAACTGAAACCGACAACATGAAGGTACCTGAACTTCCACTACAGTTGACAGCCGCAAGGTTTCTAATATGAATTCTACACTGTTTGTTAATTGCTTGACCTAGAAAGCATAGAAAGATAAAGTATGGCATGAGAACGCTCTTGTTGACCAAATAAATGAAGATTTAAGAAGCAAAAGGAAAATATCAAGGAACCATAATTTGGTGACTATCCCTAAGTTAAATATCATAATTTTTGTACCTAGGGGTAGAAAGTAGAAGTGCATTTAGTTTCAAACTTCAAGGGGTTTAGATGTCAACAAATAGGCAGTGGCAAATAGCAAAGACATTTCAAGCAAATGGCCAATTTATAGCAAATGGTTTATAAGTCTATTTGTAGTTGTCTTGAAGGTTTCAAATAACACTTAAGAAATACTATGAAGACCTTCGTCTGAATATCATCATTATCAAACAGCCAGTATCGGGCCCAACTATCTATGGTCAACTACATGAATCTCTTATCCTTCCACTGAGCACTTTTCAAAAAAATAAATAAATAAATAAATAATAGCAATATTCAAACTAATTGAAGTCATTTTTCAGTATATTAACTAATCTTTTTTTTATCTACATCAAGCTTCGTGTTCTGTCAAGCAAACTCCATCAATTGCAGAGCTGTTCAAGTCCAGATCCAGCAGTAAGGTTTGTTGCTTGTCCTTGTTTACTGTCTGCATCTTCCAAAACATCACAAGTTACATCCCCAAGGTAATTTTCCTTGGTGTGGATTTCAAACTGGTTCTGTTTCTTAATGAGGATTCCAGAGTCTTCTTTCATATTTATTTCTTCAGAAATGATTTTCGCTCTTTTTCATCATCAATTGAGTTCTTTGCCTCTAGTAGCCAAAGCAAGCATGCGAGAATTTCAAACAGTATATGCACCTTCCTGATTGTGTTGCAGTGACACCAAACTGAGTATTCCTCTCTCCTATCCCAACCGCACCACATAACCTAGCAGCATGTCACAGCTCAAGCAACAATGGTCTTCTTAGTAATAAACCCTCCAATGTTAGATCTTCAATCGGCATATCAATTGAGGAACACCTACACTTTCTTCAGTGGCGTACTACTAGGAATCAGCCATTTTGATCCATGGCACCCTTAGTTGATGAAGGCAATTTGTGTGCTCATATGATGCATGTCTTGAATCAAAAATTTAGAGTACAGATTCTGAACTCAAAGAGCTTCAGAGTATATATTTGATAACACATTAATGCTTTAAACCAACATCTAATTCTACTAGGGTTTTGCTTAGCCGGCCGCTCTCTCTGCTCAAAAAGAGCCTTAGAGCATATATTGGATAACACATTAATACCTTAAACCAACATCTAATTCTACTAATGTTACTCTAGAAAATGGTTCTCTCTCATCAACTGCAGGAAAGAGCACGTAAGATAACTCCTACTTCATCTTTAACATTTTGTTTTTGTTGATATTCCTAAATTTTCTTTGATTTTATATCTATAAGAAAACTAGGTGACTAAATTGCTCGATAACTTTTCCTGTTGACTTATGTTTATATTTAGGATTTGTAGACTAAAAAGGTAATTCGTAGAGCCTTGAATCTCATGGATTGTATCAAGGAATAACAGTTACATGTGCATCTACTCTAATGAACTCCTCTTGAAATGAACCTGAAGCACGCTGGACTACATAATCTACAAAAAAAACTTTTCTAGCCTTATGGACTCTACAAAATCTTTAGTGTGAATCTAGTTAACTAGGTAAACATTTTCAGTCTTCATTCTCTAATCAAGCCAGAAATTGAATTTGGGCACCTTTTGTCTGAGTAATATGGGCCTTAGTTATGTTCCTTCCAAATTTAATTTTAGATATATTACTCAAACATAATTTAGCTCTTTTGACTAAAAAAAGCCCTGAATTTCTCGCTTTTCTCTTCCACCAATGTTAACATCAAAACAGAATTTGGAGCTTGCTTGTGTCCTAAAAAGTAAGAATGCTAAAGGAGTCTTCTCTAGTACTTTTCAACCTTTATGGTCAAAATACTGTCCATCAATCATCTTGTTCTCATATCCTTTAACAAAATAGAGCTGCAGAAGGGAAGAATAAGCATTTTGCTAGGACGTTAAGATCTTATTGCTTACTTAATATGAGGTTCCCTTGCATCTTTAGGATAATGCAATTCTCACATCATAGAATTATAAAATTACATGTCTTCTTCTGTTCATCATCCAAGAACTTTTTTCTATTCTCCTCCCTCATGATGCACCATAAAACCATCTACTACACATAAGTGAACTTGCTTTGTTCAGGCACTGATAAACTTTCACTAAAGTTCATCAACTATATCCTCGTTGCATGCTCCAAATTGCATGATTAAAATTGGGATTTCATTTCAGCTCATTCTTTAAGCTCACTCTCTTGTTATCTAGTCCACCTGCCACACCCAAAGTAATGATTAAGGTGCTTTGCATGCTTATTTCATTGTCAATTCCACATCTTCTATTATAGAGCAATTGATACCAAAGATTTGGCCACCACAAAAGTATAATATATTGTGACAATTCTAGCCAATTGTAGAAACATCACTAGACTCCACAGCCCTACCAAAACCTTCCATGAGTCTATATTATATACCTCCAATAAGGAAATGTACTAGTAAGTGTAGCACTTTTCATCCTCTTTCTTGTTACACTTCTTACACTTCATTGTCTTCATAATGATAAGACTCCTTATACTATCTCATGGGCTATATCTTATCTGAGATGGAGACAAGTTGTGATAGAAGGGATGACGATGCTGTATTAATTGAAGATGGAAAGTTTTGCTATTCCTTTTAGCAAATCTATTGTTGATTCAAAATGGCCCCAAATACTCAATTGATAGACTTAAAGATTAATGTGGCAAAAAGAGTACATATTCACTTTTGTGCCTAAGATTACTTTAATTCTTCCTTATATTGACAACTAAATCCAAGTGTCAACTACATTAATAGGTTATCAAGACGTCCGTGGTAATGTGGATGAGGTGTATAGATGGAGTAACATCCCAGATTTGTCCCTTAGGAAGAGATTGGCCTTGTGTGCAAACTAGAGAAACCTGCATGGGCTAAAACAATCTCCTATGACATAATTTGGTAAATTCATCTGTAGTCTTTTCAGTGTAGGATGATTAGAAGAATATGAGGTCACTCTGTGCTTTACATTACCTCTCAATCAAGAAAGTTTATTATTCTTATCATTAATGTAGATGATACCATTTCTGCGAGTGTGCAATGATGATTCTTTAACGATCAACTAGCTGAAAGTATAAATTCATGAACACTTTCAAATCCAAGGATTTAGGTGACTTCTACTATGTTATAGGGGTAGCAAAAGTTGATACAAATATACTCGAATCCACAATTTTGATACTTTAACAAGTTTAGGCCAAAAACCTATTTATGACTCACAAATAGGCATAGGACTGACATGGCAAGAAACAAGTCAGCTCATCTTGGCCCGCTAATAAATCATATATAGATATATTATATGTTATTCTGAAGCCCAAGGGTTATCATGAATATCTGTCATTGCCCAACCCTACAATCATGACATTATCTGTCCAATCCCAAGACCCAATTCCCATTTACCCAACCCTTAGCCTCAAGGTCTTGCTTACTCCATCTCCAGACTCATATTGCATTTCAAATTCAACTAATCTACAAGAATAATTGTGACACCAATCTTGTTTCCAAGACTCAACAATCATCAATCCATGTCCAATACTTGTCATTGTCGATTGTTGACTGCCGCTCCAAATCCAACACTTTTGTCATTATCAACTTTATCAAATAAATCCATCTGCTGTTGACTTATTAATGTTAGAGTACTTATATTAGATTATATGCTTGAACTTATTATGGAATGGATAAATAGTGATTGAATTGTATGTTAAATTCTTGAATATATATATTTGTCTTGTAAATGTTTTTTCAAGTGAATTGTCAAATTTTTATGTGAACTTTTTTTGTAGATTATGTGTTTCAGTTTGTATTAATTAAATTTATCTAATTAGTGTGCCAAATTTATCTCCATTTTTTCAAGTTTGTCCAATGTTTGAGTGTGTTAAGTGGGTTAAATCACAATCATAAATTATGACTCGCCTAACTAGCTTAGTTAACACGACCCATTTAATTTGTTTAATCAAACAAGTTGGGTCAAGTTATACCATTTAAAATATAATATGATTTTGGTACAATACGATGTTGTGTCAATATCGTTTCCATACTTTTTCTTTTTAAATACAAGTGTATATGAATTTTAAAAACCATTTAATTTTTTTAATATGTGATTGTTATAGATTAGACCCCACCCATCGGATAAGGTTTGATTGTTGGTTTTTGTTATGTGATTGTTAAGTTTGGAGTTTTAATAATTATAAGCATTACTTATGTCACATTTATCTAAAAGGTAAAAATAATTTAAAATTATTTGAATTCTTCCAAAACTAATCCTAAAATTATTTTAAGAGTTCAAGGATAACTTTAAAACCTTTTCATTTTTTGGACTTATTTGAAGGTTTAAAATTATTTTTTTGAATAATAGAAAGTTCTTAAACTTTTCTAAGACAGTCATTTAAATCATTTAAAAGTATATTGAAAATTATATATTACTCTTTATAGTATCTTAAATTTGTAAACAATTTTTGATATGGATTAGAAAAATCTAGAATTATTTTAAAAATCATTAATTTTTAAAACTATTTAAAAATTTAAAATTTTTTTTGGGATAATTTTCTAAATTATGAAAAATTTAAAGATTATTTTCTCAAAATTTTAAACTATTTTTAAGTTTGATTAACCATAGTTCAAATGAACTTAAATTAAATGAGAATCATCTTAATTATGTTGTATCTAATTGATTTTCTCTCAGCAACTAATCTTTCAGGCCTAACTTTTGTTTCACCCAGGGTCTTATAATATAAAATAATAATAGAAAAAATCTAAATTCACACATCAGCAATATATTAATTAATAATATATATTAACTATATATAACACAATTATATTATTATTATAATCATTATAATTAATATATAAACTAAAATAGTATTTATAACACTTTTATATAATTATTAACTAATATATAACATTGTGAACATTATTATTATAATAATAAGAATAATAATAACCCTGATATGATAATTATAACACCAAAATATATATATAGGCGCACGCAGGCTATCCATCCGTTTCGTTTATTTTTTTAAAAAAAAATTTATGTAATATTCTTATAGAAAATTAATATTTTCATAAATATAAATTTTAAATATCTGATTATACCCATAGACACCTGAAATATGTTCGTTTGTAATTTTCTTTTAACTTAATATTATAATTCAATTACGAAGTTTAAACTCTAGGTAAAATGTTAAATTTTTTTTAGAACTTGTTACCCCTAGGGTCAAGCTTTCTAATTGGTTTATAGTATTCAAGCGATAAAATTTTAAGATTTTACCTCTAGAATTCAGGCTTCCTAATTGGGTTACAGTATTAAGTTTTTTTTAAAAAAAATTAAAAACCAATAAATTTGGATATTTATAGGTATAATAATATATTTAGGGTTTATATTTAAATAAATATTAAATTTTAAAAACTTAAAAAAATAAAAGAAACGGACTGATCGCCTGCCGCGCACAGTCGCGCACTGTGCGGCGTGCAGGCTATCAGGTTTCTATATATATATATATAATATTATCTTGCCCGACCTTATATGAGCGTCCATGAGCGACATCTAATATGGGTGATATGACATGGTAAAACTCAATTTTTTAATCTCTCTCACCTTCGTGTAATAACTTTTCTCTCTCATTTACATGTAATAATTTTCCTCTCTTATATGCATACAGCACATTTATTCTCTTTCCTTTCTCATCTACATGCAATTATTGTAACAGTTATTTTAAAGTAACTGCCACAACTTGTAACGACTATCACAACTGTAACAATTACTAGCTGCCACAACTGTCACAACTTATGGTAGTTATTAGTTGCCACAACTGCCTCAAGTTGTGGCAGTTATTAGCTGCCAGAAGTTATGGCAGTTATTAGCTACCATAAGTTATGGTAGTTATTAGCTGTCATAACTGTGCAATTACTGCATGCAATTATAGGAGAAAAAAGAAAGAATTTTATTTTAATTTAAAAAGAAAGAGAGAAAGTTGTTGCATGTAGATGAGAGAGTATGTCAAATTAATCACATCGGATGCCACTCGTAACTCTCACAGGATATATATATATATATAATTTATAAAAGATTATTTTCTTGATTCGAATCCATGTACTCTAAAATTACCCTTCAACTTATGCCATATAATAGTGAATTAGAATTTGAATTTCAATACGAATGAAGGTACATAAATTATTGATAAATTAAGGGAAAGACCGCCTCTTTCTCCTTAATTGCAAACCCTAAACACTTGATTATAAAAATAATAATTTCCAACTAAAATTTATAAATATATCTTTTCAAGTTTTAAAATTTATTGTTTGACTTTGAGACATCAAGCTGAATTAAAAAAATCCATTCTATTTTTTTAAAAAACAATGCAAACAAAAGTCAACAAAATTAAATTTATATCTTCTCTAGAATCCTCCATCTTATTTTTATTATTTTAATGATTCGAAAACAACAAATCAAGTCAAATTTATTTGCCGGCCTTAGGCAAGGAAATATATTATTTTAAAATTTTTATTAATACGTGGAAAGCCACATGAACCAAGCCGTCCAAAATTGCCCACGTCGAGTCGGTTTATTAAACCTGCTGGCCCATTTCCATAATTAGACCGGCTGCGGTTCTTCCACCTGGGAGTTGCTGGATTAAATGGGCCACGAATAAGTGGGGCCCGCTTAGGCTTGTTGTCCTATCTAATTAATTTTTAATGAAGAAATATGATACAGATGGATTTGACTTAAGAGTGATACTATAATCTTATCATGTCGTTAATGTCCATATCCCAATAAATAGGAGAATTTAATTCACAATTTATTATTTATTAATGGAATTGTCAAATTGTGAGTTGGCGCCACATGCATTTTAATTTAAAAGATTCCTAAAAATAAAAATAAAAAATATTGTAGGTAAGAGTTTTAAAATGCAAATTATCTCGCTAAACCTTTCTTATTGGGGTGTATGCTATTGGTTATGGTCATTTTTTAATCTTCATATCATAGGGAATTATCAAGACTTGGTAATTGCGAGTTTCACAACTTGGATAGGGTAGACCAAGCAAGCAAGTTATGACCTTGTTAATTAGGGTATTATTAAGTGCTTCCGGAGTTATATATAGTAGAAGGGTATTTAGGGTTTGAAGGCTATTTAGGGTTCTATCAGCAACTGGTTATTTTTTATTTTCATGACCACTGTAATGTTTTGCTCATCAATAAGTCTATGAATCGATTCCATCTACTGTCATTTGTCTGCTCTGCACGACAACTAATGCTTTAGTCAATTGCTTCTGTTCCCAATCAACCAACCTGCTCAATCACATAAGCCATTTGACAACGCTTATCCTCTTGAAACTTCGAATATCAACTGCCTAATTGATTGATAGTACTGTTGGTGTAATTAAGCCACAGTCATTAGTGGTAAAAGACAATTTTGTTCGTCCCAGCGCTCCCAGCGCCCCGTTAATCCGTCCAAGAACCAATACGGAGGAGGTAAATCACAAATGACTACTAGCACTTGGAATAGTGACTAATACATAGGGGAGGCATTTACCTCGGCTATGCCGAGATTCGAATCCTAGACCTCATTATTGGCAACATCTCATGTGTTAGCCACTAGACCATTCTGAGGGGACAATTAATTAAGCCACGGTCATGACTAAATTTGAGTTGATTTAGGTTGGATTTTAATATTTGATTAATATATTAGTCAAGGTGAAAAATTTAAATATATGAAGATTGATTGATACTTGATGATTAGAAGTTTAATGGAGAGTTGACATAAACCTAACACTTGAGATGAGTTGGATGTTGAATTAAATAATACGAAAGCACATAAACTTAGGAAATAGAGAGACAAAGAAAGAGAAGATAATTGATTCTTATTATTATTCATAATTGTGCTGACTTGCCTATTTATATATATATTGTCATATAATATATGAAAAATATAATGATAAATATGAAAATATATTATCATGAATATGGTAATATATTATCATAACTATGATAATAATAAATATAGAAATAATGATAAATATAGTTTGGATTGCAATACAAACATGTTAAATTATTAATAATTGAAATCAATATCTAAATCTCCTGAACTGTTATCTTTTCATCTTTAATGAAAACTAACTCTACAAATCACAATGGATTGGATGTAAGCAAAGGCAGTCTTGATAGGTTTACATCTATCGGATATTAGGTAAGAGAAAGTCCTTGTAGGTCGTAGGGTCGGATGCAAGGCAAGGAAAATCCAAGAAGTTTGAAGACCAAATTCTTGATGAGAGATGATAGCCCAAATCAATTGTTGGGTTAGATGCAAGGGTAGTAGAGAAGTTTAGGCAGATTTAGTCATTTAAATGACCAAATTCAGAGATCAGTTGATCATCAATTGATTGATCATTCGACTGATACTCAAGAGAGCAACTGTTTGGGTTGGAATCTTAGATCGATTTGGCTGGTTGAGAAAATCAGTCAATTGATAATGATCCAGAAGCAATTTGATTCAATTGGTTGGGAAAATCAGTTGAATTGACTTGATCAGAAGCAAGAAAAATTAAATCAATTCAACTGATTGAGAAACTCAGTCGAATCGATTTGATCCAGAAGCAAGCAAAAACAAATTAATTCAACTGGTTAGGAAAATCAGTCGAATCGATTTGATCCAAAAGAAAATTAACTTGACTGATTTGGAAAATTAATCAACTGGTATTGTCAAACAGGTCAAAAAAAAATGTTAGGTAGGTTTCAATGGTCGAATTCATCAGATTAATTGATTGATAGGTAGACATCAACATGAGCAGCAACCTTTAAAAGGTGATTTTGAAGAGGTTTGAAGGTTTCGATTATCGGAGAGTTGAGGGCGAAGTGTTGTTATATTTCCAGATCAACAAGAGGCATTCCGAAGCTATCAACAACAATCAAACCAAAGTTCTCATCTTGTAAAGTTATTTTGCTATCATTTGTAAGTTATATTCACTTTTACTGTTATATTATCGTGAATTTGTTGTAAGAGGTTTCTCTACTTCTGGAAGATTTCTAAGAAGGAGAAAGTTCCTAGTGGAATTGGAGAGTTAGGAGTGGACGGATTAGTCACTTTAAGGAGACAGATAACAAATAAAATCCAAGTGTTGTGCATGTGGAATCAGTTTATATCAAAATTGTTTCACATTCAATCAATGAATACAAGATCAAGACGAAGCGATTGAACCTATTCATCTTTCTCTAGCTCACACATGTCCTAAGTTTACCCTCATCAATGGACCGATTGATTAAGCTCTGAATAAAAATATTTTATTCTATGGCAAGTCAACTTGAGTTGACTATCTATTTGATTGAATTATTGACTACATCAACTATAAGGTCGAGCTATTGCCTAAGTTAAAGTTTATCCAAAATACAAGTCACACTAGACTCTTATCTCACTTGGACTTTCTTGCCTTATGGGACTTCCATGTCTTATTAAGAGGCCTAACGTTTAGGACTCCCTTTGCCAAGAGATATTGCCTCCCAGTATTTCTTTACTAAGAGTCTTAGCCTTCAGGACTTTCTTTGCCAATAAGTCTTGCCTCTGAGATTACATTATCTACATTGTATTTAATTAATCTTAATCTTCTATGACTTTCATGTATCAAACATCCAATTAATTATGACCTATCAAGACTAATAAGTATCTAGTTAATTTTTACTTGTTAGAATTTTCACTTACCAAACATTCGATCTTTGACCTATTAGACTTTTCTAATTATTAAGGGTTTGGTCATCCTTAAACAATTAGATACTTCTTCACTATCAATACTTACTATCAATACTTGTTGTATCTCTCTTATGCCAACGTACCCTCGACTTACAGGCACACCACATTGACTTAGCCTTAGTAGGGTTAAAAAAAATTAGATATCTTTATAATAGTATGATATTATTTACTTTCGGCCTAAGCTCTCATGATTTTATTTTATGACTCTACTCATATGTGTTGGGCCCAAAATAATTCATATATCTCCACAATGGTATAATATTGTCCACTTTAGGCTTAAACTCTCATGGTTTTTTTTGGTCTTTACCCAAAAAGTGTCATACCAATAGAGATATCTTACCCTTTAAAATCTATAATTTTTTTCATATGTTTCCAATATGAGACTTTGTTTGCAACCTTATAATTCCAACAATCTCCCCTTCAAATGAAGGACCATAAGCAGAAAGCTTATCCATTTGACGTCTGATCCTCGACCCACCAGGTCATTTTGCCCCTCAGTCCATCCGACCTACTAGAATTTCCTTGCTACTCAATCTAACTGACTTACTAGATCGTCCTTACTTAGCCACAACTAGGCCTTCTTTGCCTAGTATTTGGTCCTCTTGATCCGGACATGGGAGCTCCCACTTCTATTGTTCGAGGTCAATATTCTACTCACATGACTCAATTAGACCATAACTCTTGTGCATAGTCGGTGGTTATACTTTCTAGTAGTCTAGGCTTTGATACCAATTGTCGGGTCTAAAATGATTCACATATTCTCTACAATAACATGATATTGTCCACTTTAGGCCTAAGCTCTCATGGCTTTACTTTTGGTCTCTATCCAAAAAGTCTCATGCCAATAGAGATGTCTTATATCCTTTGAAACCTATGACTTTTTTTTGCATATTTGTCCAATGTAAGACTTTGATTATATCCC
>JBBPFP011004083.1:380-13658 GCA_037974795.1 Kaempferia galanga | reverse complement strand
ACCTCCTTAAGGCGATTAATCCAAGAGTCCATTTCTAGCGATCACATCCACTAAAAACAGACTCCACATTGCACTTGGCACTCCCATTTCAAGGAGTCGCTACTGGAGCATGCCACCTCTAGCAATAGTAAAATATGCGAAATATATTATCCGTGATTTACCTCTCTACGAATGACTGTGAGACCGATTGTATGGGACGCCTAAAACCTTTTGCTGCCAAGAGCATGCGGCATCTAATTTGATCAAGATGGGCTTTCCAGAGAGAGGAGCAGAGGGTGTCATTGCTTTATGCTCTTGCCACAAAGATGTGAAGATTGGTGGGGGTTACAAAATGTATCCTATCCAAAATGTACCCAACCTTTCTGCCTCGACTGCGATATCTACATCCACGAGAGTTTGCATAACTGCCCAGGTTGTGAGAGTCAGCATGGCATAACTACACAAATGCTAGCTAGCTGCTTGCAGATTGCAATCCTGGAGTTCATCCTATAATCGCGGCACATCGTCTGTATGGTTCAACAGTTTCAATTATCCATTGATGCGGCTCATCGTCAGTTTTGCGATAATGTGAGATGTGAAAATCAGTGCAGCTGTTGCACGGCCCCCCGAAAGAGCCAAGACATTGCTGATTTGGGCGGTGAAGTCTCTTTCGGACTCTGTTTTCTTAGTTTGCAAACTTGAATCTCCAATTGCAAGGTCCTCCTGCAACAAAAGGAACGTGAGCATACACTTACCCATGAGACTTTCAGGTATCATTTTGTCTCACGGCGCACTGTTCACCTGAATAATAAAATTGAAAATGTCATCTTTCTGGGGTTGTTATTTTATTTTATTTTATTTATGATTTAGTTGTGTTTCCACCATTCCTTAGCATCAACTTTACGTCCAAGCCCACTCAATTTTCCATTGATACTTTGTGCATCTAAAGGCCCACTCTTGTGGAGATATCCTTCAGTGGACGGCATGACAATTTGAATTTCGACGGTCTACCGAATCAAAGTCTGGTAAAATGCAAGGAAAGCATGGAAGGAAGATTCCACTTAATTAATGCTTCTTCCACGAACATGAATGCAAGTTATTTTTATTTGGACAGTAATGGACTAGTGTAGTGCAAGGAAAGCTCGTGGCTGCATCCTGTCGAGTTCCAACCCATCAGATCTTTCCGGATGCTGCAGATTAATCTGCAGGGTAAATGGAAATGTCAAACACCTGAACATCACTTGACTAGTTACATCAACGCAAATGCAGGACACTACGAACTTACAGGCAACCTGTCAGCCTGACTTGTTTCATCATAAAGTCCAGCCCTTCATGGCTTTATATCTCTCTCTCTATCTTTTTTGTTTTATATACTTTTTCTTGATTTTTTTTTTGAGTGTTTTAAGTGGAGGCCTCCTATCTCTCATCTTTAGGGGTTTACATGATAAATTTATAAATGGTAGTGTTTCATGACCTACTTGCCATCAATAATTATGGTCTCCCACACAAAAAGCAATATGGCATCAAAGGATTCTCAAAATGCCCCACACTGCAAAAGTTGCATAGGTTTCTAGTTTCTAGTTTCATTGGAGGTCAACTTTAAGATGCCCAGCACTCAGAGAGTACTCCCTACTACATGCCATGCCCCTACTACATGCCATGCATGGATGATTATGCACCCAATTTTCCACAGTTAAATACTCTAGGCACCATAAAGTCCTCTTTTCCTAAAGGAAAAGGTGATGATGACTTTTTTGGAAGAAAAGCTAATATTATTCTCCATTTCGTCTTCCTCCTCCACAAGGGAACACTGCTGCGCCAGGCCATGATCCCCTCTCCTTTCGAGAGCATATATGCTCAGCACACTTGTCTTGCCACAGCAACTTGGAGGCTCACTGTGGAGAAGGAACTCGATCTCAGAGGACTCTTTCCTGGAGTCACCCTTTATGGGGCGAGTCAACGTAGAGATCGGGACGCAGAGGGGCTTTAATTCAGTTGCAAAGGGAGTCCTATAGCCTCTGTAGCTGGTGGAACTGATGATTCTTGCAGTAGACTGTGTTTTATCTCATCATGCCATGTGTATGATTGAGATGTGCGTGTTGGTGGTCTATTATATATGGAGACTACAGAGAGTATCAGATTCCAGCATGGTTTTACTGTTCAGAGAATATATATGAACTCATGATAATCTGATCAGAATTAAGTTAACTAAATTATAGGAATAAATCAATATATTTTTTTAAAAAATCAAATTTTAACCGACTTTGTCCGACCCTATAGTTTATTCCGATTTTATTTCGATTGAGACGAGATATTGTTGAAGACGAATTGCGTAACGTGAGTTGATAAATTCCTGAAACTTTGAGGGGCAAGTTGCTAACTGCACAGCGAACGTGGCCGCTCGGTGGCATTTCGGTTAATAGATGCCGTGGTCATGAGCAAATCTGGAAGAGAAACGATTATCAAAACACAGGCGCCTTTGTCGCAAATGACATCTCTCTCTCTCTCCCTCTCTCTCTCTCTCCCCCTGTGCATCCTCCGAAACGAAATGCTGCGAAGGTCAAAACCCCTCTTCCTCCGCTCAGCGAACCACATCTCTCTCCTCTATAATTCTTCTTCGCGGCTCCCAGCTCCACCGATAAGCAATCTACTTCTCCATTTCCTCCTTCCAGGGGTCGTCCATCCGTAGCTGTTTGATCCTGGCCGGAATCTCCTGCAAAGGGTGAGTGAAGAGGAGATTTCGGAAACATTATCGGCCTATCGCAAACCCCGATTTTTCTGCTCCTAGAAGAGAGGCCCAAAAGAAAGGTGTCGCCTTGACACGGTTTTTGTAAGTTTATTTTTACCTCGCCCCTTCTCTGTAGCGGAGCAAGTCATGGCGAACTCGTGGAGTCGAGCGAAGAGAGCCTTCGGGCTCAATCTTTGCGTTTCTGTACCCCAGACCGCGGACGTCGATGACAACGGCCCTCGGACGGCCGAGGCTGCAGCCGGAGGCAGGAGGGCGTCTAGTCCCTCCGCCTTCTCGGTGGTGTCTTCTCCAGGTAGTTCGGCAGAGACGTCGGAACTCCAGCTGCGGATGCCCACAACGCCGACTCCGACCTCTGGCGGCCTCCGGTTTCGTAGATCCTTAAGCAGATCGTCAAAGGTTCGTGCTTTTGCGATTTCTATTTATTTTATGCAAGATATTGATTCTTTTCCGATTGATTGGTTAATGCTTCGTTTTGCTGAGCTTTCTTGCGATTTCAAGAAACTTTGTCGTGATTAGATGTATTAGAAGCAGTCAAATTTCTCATTTTTTTTTATAGCTTAGAGAACAAACTCTCGTTTTGTCTTTCGCTAATTTCCTTCTTTCATATTATCGTCGCTTGTGCTCTTCCGGGCAACGTCTTACGAGCATTTTATGGACCAATACATTTTCTCTTATTTGAAAAAGGGCAGGGGTTTATTTTCTATTCTTCTTCAATCCTCGGAAGGTAAAATGACCATGTGAAAGCGTGAGGGTTTTGTTTCTTTTGTCTTTCTCTTTTCAAATTAGAGGCTGTTGACTAAGTATGGCCAAGGCTAAACCTACAAGGATGAAAGGACCACCAAACTCAAATATAAAGACAAACTATTCAAGCTTTCTTAGATTACACACTCTACTGAATACTGACGTTGACTCTGCCCGAACAGCATGTGGCGTTTCAAAAAAATTTCCATTTAGTTCCACTGCTAAACTTATATATAAAAAGTATAAAGTAGAGTGGGTGGAGGTGGTGGGGGGCTAAAGTGGCTTCAAGACTTTAACTGGTCGTAGCATTTGATCGACTGTGGCAAATGTGTACCTTCTTATGAGCTGTACTCCAAATGCTGTAATGACAAATGTGAAGTAGTTCAACCACCGCCGTTTGGACTATATGGGAATTGCAACATAAACATTCATTACACTACTGAATTTAGTAGCAGTTTGAAGATGGCTGAAAGATTAAACAAATGGTATTTATTATGATCAGTGCTCATTGAACTTTTATGAAACTGGCCCTACATGAAAATTAACTTGCGTGATGGATTTGTTTGCTCTGTTGTTTTGAAGTTTATGGTGGTTTTATGATGGCTCCTTATATCTATGGTTGCCGAGTACTCATGATGCTGATTCATCCAGTGTCTTACAATTTGATAAGAAAAGTTCTTGGTAAGTTTAAGTTCTAATAACCGGTTTAGTTGACGTTCGTCCATATCTAGTGTTTGTGACTTGATACTTCCATTCACATCATTTACTAACAAATTTCTGCAATGGTATGATTTACTCCATGTGTTAAATACATAAGAAACCAAAAAGTTTGGTGATTTCTGTAGATTTTTAGAGAGCTATAAGCTACGGCTGATAGTGAATCTTCTATGTAGGGGCATCAAAGCATTTACTGTGTGCATTTCTAGTGTCTGTGATATTAAATAGGGTTAATGATCCAAATCATATATGCATTGGCAACATGTATCGCTTAGTTCATATAATATTATTGTATCTGAGAATGTATAAGCTTCTGAATTCGATCTTGCATTTATTTATTTTTTAAAAAATCTGGTTAAAGAGTTTTATTTGTTGAAGTGTACTTGCAGCTATACCTGATTTAGAGAATATGCATAAACTGAGTAACCACTCCAGATTTTAAGTAAAGAACCATACTCTACTGCAATATCTTTCAGTTTGTTTTGTTTGTTTTATAGCCTCTTTTTGTTGTTCCTTTTTAAATTCCTTTGTACTGAGGTTGTTTTAACTTGAGCAAGTTCTATAGCCACGAGTTATGATAGTTCCATGGTGGAGATATCATTCTTATGATGAAAATGAAACAAATTTCTTTCTTGTCTCTCACTTATTTAGTTGTCTTGCATTATTCTTTTGCAGCTGATTTCCTTTATTATTTGTTTCAGTTTGCATTCTTCTTATCGGACTAAGTTGTGCTAGTTTCTGACATACTGTCTTATTCATACTTTCAGAAGATATGCTCCATTTGTCTTGGTACCATGAAAGCCGGGCAAGGCCATGCGCTCTTTACTGCTGAATGCTCTCACACATTTCACTTCCAGTGCATCACCTTCAATGTGAAATATGGAAACTATATGTGCCCAGTTTGCAGAGCTAAGTGGAAAGAGTTACCCTTTCAAGCCCCCCTCATCACCGAACACCCTCATGGTAGAGCCAGAGTAAATCCAGTCAACCAGTCACAAGAAGATGGCCAAATGACGGTTATGCACATGCTTCGTCGAACAAACTCAACTAATCAGCAACATCGTCCCTTTTCTTATTTCTATGCTTCTGAACCAAGCACTTTTGATGACGATGAACCTCTAAACTTCCAATCAGTAACAGGGGAAATTATGCAGCCAAATTGTGTCCGAACTGTAGAAATCAAATCGGTTCCATTATTCTCAGCCATTCCAAAATCAGTCTCTCAAGAAAACTTCATTGTATTGGTACATCTTAAGTCTCCTAATGCGATCAGCGAAAATAGCCCTGGTAGAAACCTCAATGTTGCTCCTGGAATATTGTGGAGTTCTCGTGCCCCTGTAGATCTTGTCACTGTACTTGATGTCAGTGGCAGCATGGCGGGCACCAAGCTAGCACTTTTGAAACGTGCCATGAGTTTTGTAATCCAAAATCTTGGCCCTCTTGATCGGCTTTCAGTTATCGCTTTCTCATCATCTGCACGGCGACTTTTCCCCTTCAGGAGGATGACAGAATCTGGCAGGCAACAAGCACTGTTAGCTGTAAATTCATTAGTATCAAGTGGCGGCACTAATATTGCAGAAGGCCTCAGAAAAGGTGCCAAAGTGATCGAAGAATGCAAGGAGCAGAACCCAGTGTGCAGTATTATCCTTCTATCTGACGGGCAGGACACATACACTATGACTTCCGGTTGGAGTAGAAATCCTTCGACTCACCAAGACTACAGGTCACTTATTCCATTGTCAATTCTTGGTCACACAGCCCGCAAGATTCCGGTCCATACTTTTGGTTTCGGTACAGACCATGATTCCTCTGCAATGCATTCAATCTCTGAGATTTCTGGTGGAACATTCTCTTTTATTGAAACTGAGGTTGTGATCCAAGATACTTTCGCCCAGTGTATTGGTGGGCTCTTGAGTGTGGTTGTGAAAGAGATGCAGTTGACGGTGGAGTCTATGCAACCCGGTGTGCAAATTGTTGCAATTAAATCTGGCAGCTACGCGAATCGGATAGAAGATAATATGCTGTCTGGATCGATCAATGTGGGCGACCTCTATGCAGATGAGGAGAGGGATTTTCTTGCGTATATTAGCCTTCCACCTTCCCCAGACACCCCGCAGCTCAGGGTGTGCTGTACATACACAGATGCCGTCTCCAAAGAATCTGTTAGTCTGCAAGATGACATAAAAATTGAAAGGCCAGAAACCGTCGAATCATACACACCATCTGTGGTGGTTGACAGAGAGAGAATTCGTGTCCAAGCCACTGAGGCAATGCAGGATGCGAGGGATGCTGCTGATCGTGGTGCTCTAGATGAAGCAGTATATATACTTGGGGAGCAGAGGAGGAAACTGACTGACTCATTGGCAGGACTGTCCGGCGACCTACTTTGCTTGGCTCTGGATGCAGAACTAAGAGAGATGCAGGAGAGGATGGCCAGCCAGCAGAAGTACGAATCTTCAGGACGGGCATATCTGCTATCAGGGCTGAGCTCACACTCATGGCAGAGGGCCACAGCTCGCGGAGACTCCACAGAGTCTGCTAGCCTCGTTCATGCTTATCAGACTCCCTCAATGGTCGACATGTTGCATCGTTCACAGACATTTTCCCCTTCCCAACCAATTCAACCTTCAAGGTCTTTCTCAGCGCAACTTCAACCGAGGTGATTGGTTCGAGAATGACAAACATATATATATATATATATATATATATTCGAAGTCATGCACGGTGGATTCAGGTATACCGGAGAAAATGAAAATGGAGATTGAAGTGAAAGAAAATTGGGGAATGCTTCAGGAATGCGAGTGAATAAAACCCGGCGAGGTGGAGAAAAATGCCTTTTTTTCCTCTCTTTTTTGTCTGGATTTTGGTTATGTACTGGTGCACATAGGAGAGGTTTTCCATGGTATTAGTTGGTAGTATTTAGAAATATGTGGGTTTTTTTTTTCTTCTCAATTTTATATACCTACAATTTCCCTCCTCTTCTCGCAAGAAGGTGCATATAATGTATTGACTGCTAATTTTAGTACACTATCGACATGACCAATGCACGTTATGTCTTCATGTAGCAACGGAAGCTTTTTTAAAAAAATATTTTTATGTAGTAAAAATTTTGCTATTTCAGCGTCTGGTATCACCTTGTCTTCTGAGAAAATATTGTTAAATGATCAACACAAATAATCTCAGAAAGTAATTATAAGTGTTTTACCTGAAAGAATAATATTTAAGCTTTAATCTACCGTCCCTTTGCTCTATTTGTTATGCGAGAAACAATAAAATTTATTATTACATTTTGGTTAAGCTACACTTGTTAAGTTATAAAATTATAATCTCGAGTTGAAGTTTTATATTTGTATTTTATTACAATTTTTATCTCATTGCTCACGAGAGTAGGCAACAATGTGTTGTAGTTTTGAAAACATTTCACTATTATTAAAAAATCTCTTAACAATAAACGCTCTCAGCGATAGATGGGATCCTCTGGTACGTAATCTCTAATTCTTCTGTGGTCTATATCAGAAGTGTCGTTGAATCAAATCAAAAATTCATATATTAGTTCCTCCTGATCTGATTCAACGGTCCCTCCTGATGTGGACAAAAAAAAAAAAAAAAATTATAGATCAGAGGATCTGCTCTATCCCAATGAAATAAGAAAGGAACACGAGATGCCTCACCGCTCCTCTAGCTTCTACACAATTATGATTGATGTTGAATTTCTAATTTCCTCCAGATCCTTTCTATATTTATACTTCGACCAAACTTTTTTTAAAAACTACGTAACAACACACTTAAAATGAAATAGATAATCTCTCCTTCTAAGTGAATGAGTTAGGTAGTCTCTCATTCTCTTATTAGTTATTTCATTATAAGTGTATCCTTTTGGAAATACTAATAAGGTGGATAGTTTTTTAAAAAATTTGATCGTAAATTTCTACGGTTTTATAACCCGGCACCGGAAGAGCATAAATATCCCTAACCCCAATTTTTCTATTCCGCCGATTTCTTCCTCCTCTTCGTCCGCCGACTCTTTCTTCCTCCTCCTCATCCGCCTACTCCTTCGGCGATTGCTCCGCCGGCGATTCTTCGTTTTCTCTTCCGCGATTGTTTCACGACTGATCTCCACAGTCTCGATTGCTTCACGCTGTTGTAAGCGATTCGCGCTATTGTAAGCGAGAGAATTGCTCCGCGGATTCTGCGATTGCCCTTGTGATTGCTATCTCCATTTTAATAATTGAGGAATAAGACGGCAGCGCACCATCTAATTCGCGTTCATCCCAGGCACTTTTCTCTCCACTTCGCAACAGGAGCGGCGATCTGCAACAGTGGCGAACTCCGACGAAGACTGCGGGGCCTTCGCGACTTTCTGAAGCAGATTTTCTTGCTGCCTCTCTCCACAGTTGTAGACCGCAATCTTCCAGAGTCCCGTCGTCCTGCCGGTATCAACTCTCTTCTGCGATTCCTCATCTATTTCTCACTCTGATTTATTAAATCCAGTGATTGGAGATTATGGTATTCAAAAGAGAAGGACACTTCTTGTACAAAAGTTACATTAGAAGATGTTATGATTTAAGTTATGTATTTATGCGTCAGAATACGTTAGCATCTAATATAAATTGTGCAGAATGATATAATACATGGGGAAAATATGATATTTGATTATAACAACAAAGATACAAAAATCCTATTATATAAGAGTGTGGTATCGTGGTGACAATAGAAGCTAAGATGGAAGCATATTCTTAAAGAGCATTGAAGATGAAGCCCCTTGAAATCTGGAAGAAATCAATGTGAATCGGTAAATAATTGAACTTAATCTATAATACTATAGCCTGTCAAGTGTACTTAGTACGCTGTCTATCTGTTTACCTTGTAGAACTTAGATTTCACATCTGACAATATGAGTAATTGAGTTTGATCATACGGTTGTGTCTCATGAATCATTACCTCCAATGAGCCATTGTTTGTGAGCACTATTATCTGATGGAGCATTCAGCAAGCAAGGCTTTTGGTTCTACCTCCATTGCCTAGTGATCGAATGTGTACCACTAACACATGGTCTTTCTAAGATGTGAGGATGAAAAGTGAGGGTTGAGTGGTGTTGTTGTGGGGCAGTTTCATGTTGACTTGGAAGAATAGAAAAGGCCTATCTAAATAAGAATTTAAGGTAAATTAAAAAATAATGAAATTTAATGAAAAAATTATTCAAGTGGAGCAAGGTCCATACTTGTGATACCCTATTTTGAAAATTATTAACTACTTAATGTCTTTATAAAAATCATACAGATGCAATATGAAAGTGGATTGCAACTCACATAAATTTGACATCACTAGTCTTGATGTATCATAAGGGACTTATTTATAGAATGAAAACTTATAAAGAGGAGTGTTATTATGCAAAAGATGAGAAACATATTAGTAAACCGACCAAATTAAAATGGACTTAAGCCAAAAATATTCTTGTAATCATAAATATAAGAATTTCCAACTTGGAAATTTATTTGAAGACTTGTTCTCCTAAACAGAAACAGAATCTACCAAAACAAACCTTTACAAATTTAAATTTTTTAAAACTTAAATTCCTAACTGATGTGCTTGGCTGCATCCCTGCAAGCTATTTTAAAACACTAGAGTTATTGTCAGTTTCATATTGTGTGTTATTTTTTTTTCCCTTTGAGATCATTCACATTTAAATTGAATGCCAACTCATTGTTTGCGAATTATTCTATAATTACTGAATATTAGATGCTCCCATGTTAGTTTGATTTAAATTGGTGATCTTGTAATATAAGCCATGAGATAGTACGTAGTTCTTAGAAGTTTAGATCCTTCGCATACAAAGGGCACTGGTATGAACTTGAAGCCTAAATTTCCTAATGTCATCAATTTTTGGAAGAAGATTATTCATTTGCATCATTTTTAATACTTTTCAATATTATATAATATATATACATATACTTCTCTATTTATATAATATGGAGCATATATGGAGCCTTATATGTGTCTGCATATAGGTAAGTCACTTGCCTATATATGCTTTTTAGTGGTTTAAAATCTCGTGTCGAGGTTTTAGTCTCAGACATAATGATACAGTTTTGGTCTCATATTGTGCCATACTAATACGTGTATACATACACACACAGTTCTATTACCCTGCACAACACTATATGGCCGACAATCATGGATGACCCTCACATGCAAAAAGCTCCGGGCACCCAAACCAGGTTCAGGCGCCTAGAGCTATGAGGGTCGCCCAGGCAGGTGTGCAGACTAAAAAATCTATATATATATATATATATATAAATTAACAATAAGTTGTATATTATTTTTATGTAACTTGACAACATACCTTTTTCAAACTTCGAAAATAAAGGACTGATAATATTAAGTACTTTCTAGGCATACAAATGAGACATTCATATCAACAAAAATATATTATTTCATATACTTAGAAAGCAATAATATGAAAAGAGAGAGTTAAGCATGTTAATATTCATGGTTTCAAACCTTAAATTGATTATAAGATTAAATTTTTTTATCTATAATAATTATATAAATTAATTCTAATTTATATATAATAATTATATAAATTATATATATTTTTATTTAATTATTGATTTATATAATATATATTTATATAATTCTAGTTTATAAATATTCTAAATAATATATATTAAATATTATAGTTTATATTGCATTCTAAAATTAAATTTATTTATAAATTTTATATATTTATATGTTTATTTATTTTACAATTATTTTTTTAGAATTATTTATAAAATTTTAAAATTTTTATAAAATTTGAAAATTCTTTATATAATTTTAAAATTAATTTAAATATTTTAATAAAATTTAATCTATTTTTAATTAAAAATAATAATTTAAAGTTTGATTTTAAAATTATTTTAAATTATATATCTTTATATTATATAAACTATCTATTTTTTACTTTATTTTTTTATATTTTAAAGGAAAATAATAAAACTATAAAATTATATATTATAATTATAATAATTAATTAATGGTTTATTTAATTAATTATTAATTTGTATAATTATAATTTATATAATTAATTAAAAATTAAAAATTATATATATAATTTGACAATAATTAAAACATTTAATTAAACGGTACATTTACTCTTTTCTTTGTATGCCCGATTCCGCTTCTCCTTCTCCC
This sequence comes from Kaempferia galanga, assembly GCA_037974795.1. NCBI lineage: Eukaryota > Viridiplantae > Streptophyta > Magnoliopsida > Zingiberales > Zingiberaceae > Kaempferia > Kaempferia galanga. Next base: position 2,299 of record JBBPFP011004083.1, on the reverse strand, counting down.
CTTTGCGATCGCCTCCTTCCCTTCCCGTGATTTTTCTCGCCTAGCCACCTCGCCGATGGCCTCGCCCGATGCTTCCAAGTAAGTCTTTATCCTCAAATTGATTCCTTCTTCCTTCTTCTTTCTGTTGCGCTTGCGCAAGGACGCATGTGAAATTGTTGTGTCGGTCCTGTGTTGGAACAATAAGCACGATCTGTTTTCATCATGGCCAGCTTTAGGCATAGGCCTTAATGGCCTATGTGCCCAATTTTTTTGCGCCTATTATTTTTAATATATTAAATATATGTTTATGTATGTTTTAAGAGAATAGAAAATAATAGGGCCCACGTGATAAAAGATTTGCATGATTTCATTCTCTAAAAATTGGGAGCCATTATTTTTAATATATTAAATATATTTTTATGTATAGAATGGAAAAAAATAGGCCAACGTGATTAAATATTTGTATAAGAATATGAATTAGAAATTTTTTATCTCATCCATACAATGCAAAATAAAAAATGTTATTTTTTCTTTGAGTTCCTCCTCTTCCCCTTTTCCAACTCTCCCTCTCTGTGCTTCTCTCGCTCTTTGAGATTAGGGAAGAGAAATCACACCTAATGTCACACCCCGAGGGCCAGGGTGTCCGACGAAAATCGGACAGTACCTCCCCTGTACGGGAGACAATATTCTGTATATATAAATGCCCCAAGAGCTATAATACATCAGTCAACACGGTCGGAATAAATTAAACAATAATATAACCACAATTTATAATTATGCAGCCTCCGGCTGATTAAACAAAACATTCACGACCACGCAGTTTATAAAGCAGCCTCCGACTGTTAAAATGATACAAAAAACATTGCGATACTTACCACAATCGACGACCCACTCGGCTGGAACACAAAAGTCGACAGCCTCTAGTTGGAACAATAAAACATCGCAGCAGAAATATAAGGGTAGGCCACCCAAAACTCGAATATGAAAATTCATGAGCCCGAAGGCTAAATCCAGTGTCCAAGTCCAATTATTACAAGTCCAAATCTAGAGGAAAATCCACAAAGCAAATAACAACAAACACTAAAGTAGAAACACTAAAAATACCATCCTCAGAAAGGACGTGGAATTGGCAGCTGGGCTCACCAAGTGACACAACTGTTAATGCGTGATACTTGGAAAATAAATAAAGATACAAATATGGGTGGTGAGTGCGGGTCACTCAGCGGGTAATAGATAAGACAGTGCATGATAATATAAAATAAAGGAATCAAAAATATATACAGTCTCAGCAGAATAATCATAACTGACACAAAATCAGTAAACAAACTAGTACTAAACCAACACATAATGGTAATGATGGGTAACTCCCCTAGGTATCTACAATTGTACTATCTGTAGTATTTGTACACCTATGTCAATAGATACATATAAACACGAATGCACATGTATGCGTTATGTCAAATATATGCAGCAATCATATCTCAAACAAATGCAACATATCACAGGCATATGCTTAATAGTATCCCAAGTATACAACATACGTCATTTATGCATATGTCATATATGTGTCACTCCTACACTCCACTCCTAGCTATCACGACGTCTGTGTGATCTGGGTGGGCAGGACTGTGACAACTGCTCATAACTCTAGCTACCACTACCATCTGAGTGGTCGGTCAGGCAGGATGTTGGGTAGCAATTTAGATGCAACAAGAGATCCACTGTATGCACGCAATTCCGACTATGCTACTCCTAAGCGGGCGAGAAGGGCACTATAAGACAAGCTGCGCCCTAGACTCTACAACCACTACTCCTGAGTGGTTAGAGGGCCAGCAGAATATGACTGACAACTTGCTCAACCACTAGGGAGACATTTGATTGTCAGCATGCAATGGTGCGTATAATGCATATGATGCTAGAATCCATATCTCAAACTGTAG
>JBBPFP011003979.1:0-13660 GCA_037974795.1 Kaempferia galanga | reverse complement strand
GATCGTGGTCAGATAGCAGACTATCGCGTACGGAACGCGAGGCAGATCTCTGACACGTGTTGCAAGACAACGTACTCGATGCAATCCGGCGTTAGAGCACACATGACAGCCCACCATTGGTCGGTGTCACACGTGGTAACCTGTCATTGGCTAAAACACGTCACCGCACGTGTCAGATGACGAGAACTCGCTATGAATAGGGGTCATCGGTAATCGTGACAGGTAAGTTTTTTCAGAGACCTTTCTCGAAATACGTGCATTCCTAAATACCTTGTACAATTCTTTTACTGTTTGTTTAGTTGGAATCGTTATTGACTTGAGCGTCGGAGTACCAAACAAGAGGACCTCGTCCCCTGTTTTGTAGCTAACGCTCTGTTGGTTTACGCGATTGCTTTCAAGCGTCAGACGGACGGACGTACGTGACTTTCGATCGCTCGGACATTGTACCCAGCTCAGTTCTAGCTCACCTAGCCTCCACCTTAGCCCATAGTACGCCAGCTCGGTCTCCTCCAGCTCGACAGCTAAGCCGTGCTTCGAGCTATCCATTTGATCGGGTTCAAACAAGACAGGATCAATATACACCATCTAATATGACTTATTTTGTTCACTCGATTGGTTAAAATCACATCCCCTACTACTACTACTACTACTACTACTACTACTATTATTATTATTATTATTATATTAGCACTAATTTGAAGTGCAAACGACAACGCGATGAATTAATTAGCACGGATTGATTAATTAGGTCGGATGGCCTAATTCTGTTCTTTAGATGCCTAATTAATCCAAATAAGAATCATATCCATCCATTTCGTCATTACATTTTAAAACAAGGGCCTGAGTGATATTCCCATCTGAGTCCTTCAAATTTTAAATTTTGGAATTTATGCGTGTGCTCCGGGGCCTCCACGGGTCCATCTCGAGGGCTTGTTTGAAAATTTTTGCCAAACTTTAAAAAGGTCAAAAGTTGATGCTTTCTTCTCATCCAAAAGGCATTGTTCCCACCATTTGGTTCCTCTCGATCACGTAGGAGAATTAATTGGAGACAAGTGGAAGTCAACTAAAGAGTTAAGTTAAAGTTTTCGATATGTGATCGAGGATCAAAGAATATTCACATATTTTTCTTTGCTTTTTCCGCTAGTGAATTGTTTATTGACTAGGACAGTAATTTAATCTTACGAGGCGTTTAGTATATATTTGGTAATAAGAATGGTAATGAATTTGATTAAGGGGGAAATGAGTTTAGCGATAACCTTGGGGGTTAAGTTATGAAATTAAGAGTATCAAACTCATATCTTGATTGTGATTCCCATCTAACAATCATCAAGAATGGGAATGAAATAAATTTTATTCCCATTCTAACCTCATAAATCTGTCTACCAAGCACCCCTAAATAGTGACTTCCGGGGTAATGGCGCCGCGAGCAATTAGCTATTTATCTAATTTTGAATAAATAAATTACAAAGTGAGCTTTTACATAGGTCTTATATTTATTATAATAACAAATTTGGATGGTTTTAATGTGAATGGTTCGATAAAACTATTTGCCTTTTAATAAATAAATAAATAAATAATAACGATTTTTTACGATTTAAAAATCAAAGGAAGTTTGTTCTATTTTTAAGTAAAAATAAACAAAATTGAGAACAAGGAACCGTTTAACTCGGAATAAATCCGGCGGAGCAACTTACGCGGAGCGTGGGGGATAAATTAGACTGCTTGGTGTCTTCGTCCCCCCGCCCCTCTTTTATTTATTCCTTGGATTCGCCGCGCTCCATCGTTCTTCCTCTCCGGTCTCCGATCGCGGCCCGAGGCGACGAAGGGTCGGCTGGAAGGCCGCTAGGTATCCTTCGTCTTCTTGTTTTTTTTTATTTTTTCTTTCGTTTCCTCTTATCTTCTCGATTTGATTCGTTGCGCCGCTCATGGTGGATTCAAACCCTAGGATTACGATTTGGTTATGGGGTCTTATGCTTGATTGGGTGTTTGACATGATATCTCGTTAGGCGTGGCGTTAGGATTTTTATCTTTAGAGGAATTTTGTGGATCTGAGGGATTGTTGTGCTTCCTTGACTAAGGTATCGAACCGCATGTGCCGTCAAGGGTGGGCATCTGTTCTTATGGATGCATGTGTTCATGATTGCAAAAATATAGCCCTATTAATTTTTCTGTTTTCAAATTCATGGCCAATCATTGCATTTAGGTTTTCCATAAGTTAGATAGGAAGTAATATGAGTTAGATTCTTTTAGCATTGATTGCTTTGGAGCCTTCGCTCTCTATACCTGATGTAAATCTAGAAAATTGTTTATCTAAAGGAGAACGGAAATTTAATCTTAAGTTCAACCTTAGGCCTGACTTTGTAAGAGGGAAGGAAACAACCTGGAAAGAAAAAGAAAAAAAAATCATAGGAAGAGCATAGGAAGATATTTTCCAGTTTTCGGTTCCTTGAGGAAGGGTAGAGAGATAATTTCCCTTTTTTGATACATGAAGGAAAACAAATAAAGAAACATAATTTCAAAAATTTATTTATTAAAACGTTGGAAAATACAAATAAAACATATATTTGGAAATAAATTTTGTTTATTGGGGGTTCGTTTGAACTCCAATCCTCATGAACAATGCAGTTCCCATCCATATTGAGCAAAAGTATTGGTCTTAACTGGAAAAAGATTTCCACAACCGTTTTCTTCCTTTCATATTCATTTTGCCTGAGGAAACATCGGTAAAGGGTGGCTGGAGAAAATTTTCTTCCTCATTTCTGTTTCTATTTCCTCCCCTTGTAGGAAACACTGATTTAGTGCCATAATTTTATAAGGTAACCTCATAGTTAGCTTTTTTTCAGTGAAACTAAGGCAAAACATCAAAATGACATAAATTATTATTGAAGCATTATCACGCAAGGTTTTGGAAGTACATTTGGATAATTGCTGTAGAGCCACCAAATAATGCATATCCAGTATTGTTGCACATGCTATTTTATTTACTGCCAATATGTAAAAAGTAACACAATTACACTGATAATAATGTTGAACATCGTTGTAGAAAGTACGACGTCGTGAGTTGTTAATTTACTGTATAATATATAAAATTAGTTCCAAAGCTTTGTATGCAAACACATATTTTGTCTACTCACTAAACAACTAAAATAATGATCCTAACCAATATTGACTCAATCCAAAAAAGGGATTTTAGATGTTTTCCTAAAAAATACACACATTTTTGTTTCTGTTTGGCAAAATTTATTGGATATAAAGTACTGATTGGAGCATGTTGAAATGAGATAAAATTTGTTGAGACAATATTAGCCTGTTTAGATATGACATCTTAGATAAGCAAATATTGCTAACGATATAACCTTGCATGGAGACAATGCTTGATGAAATATTTGTAGCTAACCCAAAATGGTTGTGTCGAAAATAAATTCATAATGCTATGATTTGGATTTTGACAAGCTCTACTGCATAATCTTATGCGGCCAAAGCTAGATGCGGTGTAGGCCCCCCCACCCCCCCTCACCAGATAATTTTTATGAAGAGACTTCGTGAAACAATGGTATTTGGAACAGTATGTTTAAGGTGTGTTAATGCATTTGACATTACAAACGCATCTATGGAAGTGTACTCATGCATTCAACAATTGACATTACTTTATCTTCTTACAGGATTTTCTTAGCCAGATCTCTGATATTTATGCTTGTAACATTTTCTTGCCTTTTTCTCTGCCAGGTTACTCGTCTTATTGTTGGACAGTTATATTTGATACATGGCGGCAATGTGCTCTTGGTTGAGCTACTTTAAGTTCCGAGCCTTGTTTCTTGATGGAGTTATTGATCGGCGACTTTCTGTTCATGGATATTTTATGCTCATTTCTTTTGTCAACTGCACCTAGAAGTTATCTTGGAATCCACAGTCTCCAGAGGCAGCTATGCAGTGAAGTTGACTTATTTTTTATGTCGCTGCCGTATGGTTGGAATTCTTGCCTTTTGTGTGTGCAAATCAACTTTTGCTGTCAATAAAACTGACATTTTCCTTTGGCTTATATAGCCAGTAGTTGTCTTGATTGGAGCCTATATGAATCTCATGAACGTACAGCACAAAAATAATACAGCTGGTATGGTTTAGACATTAACTTTGATTTTGTTACTTCTACTTTTAGAATGTAATAATATGGTTTAGGCATCAAGTGATTTTGTTTCTTCTCTTTCAGAACTGACTACGAGTAACTAAGCCATCAATCTCTAAACATTTGCCTTGTTGTTTCAGGTGTCTTGCACTAGCTCTTCAGTGGTTGGTTTCTTTGTTTCAGTTCCCTTATGATTGGAATGCCTTATATCAAAAATTGAATCAATAAACAAGCAATAAATTTATTATTAACTGCGAGAAGTTTTGGTGCACTTCTCCAGATTGTTGGCTGATACGGTTCCTACAACCTATTCTCTTTCTCCAACATTGTATGGGCAACTTGCAGCCTTGAGATTTCAATTTGGGGTCTTGGCATTATAATGATTTTGCATCTTCCCACTTTGTTTGCACATGCCTTTGGTCGAAAAACTTGATCATATGCATCCTGATCTTTGCTAAGACAACAGGGAGTACATAATCAGTCAAGGATGGAAAGGTGAGCATTGAATTACAATGGCTATGATGAGTAAATTATACTCGGTATTAGTTGAATTTCCATATCCTGCAGGTACAAGGCAATCAAGGAAGTTGGAGATGGCACATTTGGAAATGTTTGGAGAGCAATAAGCAAGCAAAGTGGTGAAGTGGTGTGTTTCCTAAGAACTAATAGGCTTCTATATTTACTTTGAATTACTTTTACTACTCCAGTATTAAGCAGGTGGATTCTGGATATTACTTTCTGGGGGCATTTGACTCTCCTGTGATTGTGACTGTTTTTTTGTCGTTAATCATAACTATAGATCCAAATGCTATGCCACATTATCTTGTTTATTCTTTGACCTGTGTCTCTGTGTTGTTAACATTTATAACATAGTGAAAATTTTGTGTGATCAATATTTTATAATCCAAATACCATAGGAAAGATTTTTTCTGACCGTTGGCATTTACAGGTTGCCATTAAGAAGCTGAAACGAAAGTATTACTCATGGGAGGAGTGCTTGAATCTCCAGGAAGTGAAGGTAGTTTGGAATATTACATTTAAGCAAAAAAACATTCCCCTCTTCGTTATTCTCATCAAGATGCAAATTTTCCAGTCTTTGCGAAGATTAAACCATCCCAACATTGTCAAGCTCAAAGAGGTTATTAGAGAGAATGATATGTTATACCTAGTTTTTGAGTACATGGTATGCCTCGTCACTACTCCTTTTATGCTTTCTGGGGTTTTTTTATTAGAGTTTGAATTGACTTCATCTCTATTCAGGAATGCAATCTCTTTCAGCTTGTGAAAGAAAAGGGTAGATCCTTTTCAGAAGGTGAAATTCGTAATTGGTGCTTTCAGATCTTCCAAGCACTGGCTTACATGCACCAACATGGTTATTTTCATCGTGACCTTAAGCCTGGTACTGCTCCCTCCTCTCCCTCAAATATTTGTTCTGAAGATAAACAGTTTTCTTATAAAAAAAAAGGGGATACAGTAGGAGTGTTTTAGGGCATTTAAGCCAAGTTTTTGAAACATAATTATTATTTCTTAATTTGCCAGCCTTTTTTTGTAAATGTATTATCATTCGTGTTCATGTGCATTTGGCCTCTTAAATTGCCTTCTAGGATACCTTCTAGCAGTGAGATGCTGTTGGTGATATGAAAATTTACATTTTAGCAGATGGTGCCCGTGCTATCTTTTGTAAATTGTTCAACCCTTTTCATGGAGTGTCTTGTTCACATTGTCTAGATTTCCTGCTTTTCTGAGTATCCTACTCCAATTAAATTTTAGGACCAAGGAGAGATATTCATTTATCTTGTAAAATATTTGTTTTTGATGAATGATTTTGTCCTTGTAATTATACCTTTGGTTCCTTCCATCCAAAAGATAATTATACCTTTGGTTCCTTCCATCCAAAAGATACAGAGTCTTGGCAGCTAGAACACCAAGTGAATTATCAAGGCCTGTTTTTCGCTTTATCTTCAAAAAAGTTCTCATTCAACCAAGTGGAAAAAAGAGCTTATATTTTTTGCTTTGCAGAATTTTGAAAATGGTTTATGTTTAGTAATTGTTAATGCTTTCCTATGCTGGAAAAGTCTAGATTCAGTAGACTTTTATATCTAGTATGATTGGAGGCAGAGTTTATCACTGATTTTTAGACAATTACCTAGGACTGGAACTGCTTGGCTCATATGTGAGAAAGCTTTCGATAGTTTAATCTGGCACACTGAATTTCCTGTCCAATCATCTGTTTGTAATTTTTTGCTTGGTGTGGTATAGTTGAATTATGCTAAAAGATATCTGCTGCTTTTTAACTTGTTGTTCTTAGGCTTTAAGAAGATTGTTCATGCAATTCATTGACTAGGATAATTATTGCAAGTGTTAAATGCGTGCCTTTTTTTGCATACATTTTAATCAAATTTATCACTTCTTGTAATACCATTAATTGCCTCTTTTCTAATGTTGGCCTTTTGCTTGTGCAATCAGTTGTACATAATGTTTTGGCAAAGTTTTATGATAAGCTGTATTATACCCTTTTCAGAGAACTTGCTGGTGACCAAAGACCTCGTGAAGATAGCAGATTTTGGCCTTGCTCGTGAAATCCATTCTAAGCCACCATTCACAGAATATGTATCAACACGCTGGTAAGTATATTTCCCACATAAACTTTGCATGTTATGTTTTGACCCTTGTGCTGATTGGATTTGTCATGTCTCAGGTACCGAGCTCCAGAACTTTTGCTTCACTCTTCTGTTTATAATTCTGCAGTTGGTGAGTGGATTATTCCTCATATGAATTTAATCTGCTTTGCTGCTAATATGAGACTTGATTATTTTTCTTTCAAATGTCAGATATGTGGGCAATGGGAGCTATCATGGCTGAACTTTTCTCACTTCATCCCCTATTTCCTGGTTCGAGGTACTTATCAAATTGTTACATGTTCTTTCTGAAATAATAGGGTAAATAACATTCTTAAATTGTATTCTATGTACTAATGCTGATGGTCTTTGTTGAACATATCAATTTGTGCAGGGAAGTTTTTTTTTTTATACATATACAACTGAAATTCTTTTGCACATTGCTACAAATCCTTTTATACTGCTTAGCTTATTTGAATTATAATTTTCAGTGAGGTGGATCAGATATGCAAGATTTGCAGTGTTATTGGATCTCCCAATAGTTACTCATGGCCTGAAGGATTACAGCTTGCAAAGGCTAAGCAATATCAGTTTCCACAGGTGTTGTATATTGCTTTGTGATAGTTTTTCAGTGCCTTTCTTGATTTAATTATGTGAACTAATTTTCAGTAACATTGATTTCTCATTTATGCTTCTGAAGATTAAAATGATTTGACATTTCTTTTCCTTATTGCCCCAGTTTGCTGGCGTCCCTCTATCTTTCCTAATTCCTACAGCCAGCATGGATGCGGTCGACCTTATATCTGTAAGACACAATGGATTAGTTTGATCTTATCGTTGTGGGCCCAAGATATATCATCTTTTGATTTTCCATTAGGTTTTTTATTTTTCACTTATTGTTTTGCAGTCGCTTTGTGATTGGGATGCAAGAAAGAGACCCACACCAATGAAAGTTCTTCAACATTCTTTCTTCAAGGTATTGTGTTGGATAGTGGTCTTGTCTGATCTGATTTATTTAGAACGCTAAACTGGACAAGTGATATGATTGGCTATGCTCATCTTCTTTGCCAACTTACAGCCCTGCTTTTACATCCCACCATCTCCTTGGTTGAAATCAGAGGGACTGCAGAAAAGGCCTTCATCTGGTTTACTTTCTCTCCGTGAACCTCTTGTACTTCTATTGTTACTTCGTATTGCAATTAATTTGTAATCTTTGAAAAATTTAGCTGTCATGAAAAGTGCTTTGGTCTCAAAGAGTGCTATAGAACATTCTGTTGGAGGTTTGTCCAGTACAAGGCTGACAAGAAACTATTCATTAGCTAATACAGATGAGTCTTCAAAGCCAGGTGATTGCTCTTTTTTCTCTGTAATTTATTGCGGTACTTGTTCTAATTTGCTTAGATTTTTACAAAATTCATATTTCCAACCTATTTTATTTAAAATATTCAGGTGTTCAAAGAAAAATAGAAATGACTCATCAGGAAATGGTCTCTGATAAAGCTGTTAAAACTTATAAACAGCAGCCAAGTTTAAGAGACAACCATGGTACGTTTTTTCCCACACTGAACACGTTTGGCAAATTGTTTTTATTGAATGAAACTAAGTCACCTGATCGATATCGTAATAACAATTTGATGGTGTTCGTTTTAAATTCGTCCTTTTTATGGCAGGAGTTATTGATGGAGACGGTGCCAAAGGGAATTCAAATTTAGTACACAAATTGGCTAACTTAAAACTGAACTCGGACAATGTCAAGCTGCCGCACCTGAACTACTGTCCGGCTAAGCAGTTGCCGAAGGAAGCAGTCTGGCACAGACATGCTCGTGTTTTAGATCGGCCTAAGGATGTTCCTCTTGCTCCAACCTACTATACTAGAAAAGTCGCAGGTTGAAGGATGTATATCAATAACACTTGATCGAGTTTGGTTTGCCATCCGGAGCACCATCTTTTCAGTGTCATGCACAATAAAACCGCACTGAGTGTTATGTTTGCCTATCGTTTTGGTACTCTGTTATCTTGTAACATTTGCTTTCAGATTCAACTTGGTATGGTAAGACATTTTAGTTTCATCACATCCTACATAACCATTCATAGAAATTATCTACAATAGAGAAAAGACCACTGGACTCAAGTTTAAAATAAATCAATAAGCAATATGTAGAATTAGTCCCACGCAAGAAGTAAAGATCTGTTATTGGCATTTTTGATCTTTCATCGACGGCTAATCTCCGGTGCGCTCCGCTGTTGTGTGGGCCAGAGCAAGGGAGAGTTAAAAAATAACGAAAATGTTGAGGGAGGGAGGGGTTACGATGTAATTTAGTTGGACTGTTGGGGTGTTATTAATGGTCGCGTTTTTTAAGGTGGATCTTGACTTGTACATGTGGGTGGCATTGCCGTGTTTACATGGAGGGATTTTGTTTAATTATGTTTTGTTTTTCAAAAAAGATTGATAGTGATTTATTTTCATGTGTAACAATTAAGAACAAAATATATTAACCAAGCCAATAATGTATTTGCTCATGTACATCTATTATAAATTAATATTGTAATTTTCCTATTTTACATAATCTGGAGACCGAATATAAGAGATGCATAGGAGAACATAATCATATTTTACTCCAATAAATGAATTGAGCTGGCTGAGCTAGATTTAACAATTCAATTGAATAAAAAGGTATTTGATAGTCAATCTAATCCGACCCCATGGAGTTAATGGTCTCATTGTTTCAATAGGACGAGAATGACTTTCGATTATTGTATTATATTTAGGGTTTAGGGCAATCACTGATTGAGCGAGAGGATGTAATTTCAAATTGATGTGAGACAATTGCTCCTTAATCATCATCGTAGATTGTTACAAGTAGAGTTAAATTAGAGGACAACGTTTGCGTCTAAGATGACCGGATGGTTAGTGAGAGACCATAAACGTCCAAGACTATAAAGACACAGAAACCTTAAAAGCAGTAATGGTGCAGGGCAACCTTACTCATGCATCCAATGTTCAATTTTCATATCGGGCAGCATTATGCTTGCAGTGCTTGAACTAATAGGACTACTGTTGGATTGTCACGTAAGGAGATGCTTGCGTTATCAAATTTATCTGGTGAGGGAACTGGGAAAGGTTGTCCACTTCTAAGATTAGTTAGACTCAAATACCTAAATTAAATCATCATCATCATCAACATCATCATCATCATCATCATCAAGGACTATCATGAAATTAACATTTTTCCAAAATAATAATAAAAAAAATGCTCGAGGGACTACACAAAGTTCTAGATAGAGTTAGAGACCAATCTAGATGGAAGAACAAAATCCAAAAGGAAAAAAAAGATAAGAAATCTAGCAAACATGTCTAGATACAAGGCGAGCATTGAATTCTCCAGTAGCATATTTGCGAATTGTCCAAATCATCTAAAGGGGCCCCTACAGTTGTCCAAATCCTCAGCATTGTCTTGTTCGATGGGCTTCTTTTGGCAAGAAATAAAAATAAGATCATTTTTGGGACAATCCACAAAAAAGAGGCACCTTTTGGCATATTACCCAAATAAGTATTGACCATTTTTTATTAATTTTAATAAATAATCATCCCCTTTTTTTAGTTTTTTTTAATCATAAAACAAAGGCTATGATAATAAATGCATGCATCCCTTGCGCAATTAGGGTTCCAATCTCAATTAAATTTATATTTTTTTTTAAAAAAAAAAATCTTGAGCTGGCCAATTCATGCACTCACACATCCCAAAATAATTAATAAAAAACAAGATTTATATATTAATATATAGGCTTTCTAACACTCCTCACATGCATCATCAGCTCTCACACTAATAACAATCGAGCAAATTAAATCCTAATCAAATTAATTAATCAGGACTACCTTAATTAATTAATCAATTAATCACTGTCACTCCCTTTCCTCTCTCGAAGCTACAGGCTCTATACTCCGAGAAGAACGTAGTAGAGGATGGTGATGGGGAGGGCAATTAGCATGCCAAAGATAACCCTGATTAATTACGAAATATTAATATTGTAATTAAAAAATGTTTTATTAATGGAAACAAAAATTAATTATATTATTAATACTCACGCAGTGCTAAGGATGTCAGCATGGCAACTGTACTCCTTGGCAAATACAAAGGGAACAATACCTTGAGGAAGAGCTGCCTGAAATATAATTATCAAAAAATAAAATTAAAACCCATTTTTAAATTTAAAAAACAAATAATTCGTACCTGCACGATGGCGACATGGAGCAGAACTCCGCGGAGCCCGACGGCGATGGCGGTGGCTGCGATCACCGCCGGTCCCGTCAGGAACCTCACCGCCATCGAGAACGCCGCCACCGCATTCCCGCACGCAATGATCTTCGGTTGCAATGCCATGAACAATCCTAAAAAAATCATTTTTGATAAAAAAAATTTAAACTTTTGAGTTCATTAAGTCTTCAGCAAATTAATTAAAAATGAATCTTTTACCCAAACTGAACATGGCCATTCCCAATCCTGCGTCCGACAGGATCGATATCGATCCCTTGATTATCGTCGGCATCTCGATGTTCCACCTGGATTTTTAGTTGATCGTGAGATCGCCGGAGATTTAGTGGATTATAAATAATATCGATGATGACCTGAAGGAGACGAGCGACCAGATGAGGCCGAGGAGGCTGGAGTAGGTGTTGGGGTTCCTGATCAGCTTCCGCCACACCATGATGAGGATGAGCCTCGTCATCACGCTCGCCGGCGGCATCCGGTGGCCGCCCTCCACCAGGCCAGGCTCCGACGCCGCTTTCTTCGGCGGCGCCACGTACGGTGAACCGTTCGCTGGGAACTTGCCGGTCTTCAGGCCGCCGTCTTCTACGTCCATGTCGCCTGAGTGAATGCGGAGGGTGGATTTATGAGATGAGCGGCGAAGAAGAGAGGTGGCGATTGGTGGTGTACCTTTGGGAGTTGGGATTTCTTGGAAGCGGGCGGCGATTTTGGAAGGGTCCATGATGCCGCCGGAGGCTGCTCTGTTCACGGCGTTCCTTAGATTCGCCTCTGATCCGGGGGAAGCGCTGGAGCTCCAGACGAACATGTGGAGCTCTTTGTTGTTGCTGGCGTTGTGGGGCGTGGCGGTGCCGCTTTCTTTGTTGTTCCTTTTTCCGACGGAAACGCCGGTGGTGCTGTTGTTGGTGATTCCGGAGAAGACAGGGTTGGGAGCAGGGTACGCGGCGGCGGAGCTGAAGAAGTCTCCGCTCCGGCTCCCGCTCCCGCTCGTGCGGTGCTTCCCGCCGGCGGCGGAGGGCTTTTGTTGGTCGTCCTCAGGGGCGGCGGCGGCGGCGCGCGGGCTGGTGACCTTGCTGGAGAACATGGCGTAGAAGTCGGTCTGGTTGAAGCTGGAGGCGCGCGGCGTGGGCTCGCGGGACGACTGCAGCGAGTAGATCTCGACGCCGGTGAGGTTGGAGGCGCGCGGCGTCATGCCGGCGGACCGGTTGTTGTAGTTGTTCTGCGACGACGCGGCGGCGGCGGCGGAGCGCGCGGCGACGATGGAGGAGCTCGAGCGGCGGACGACGACGTGGAGCTTCCCGTCGCGGCCGATCTCGGTGTCGGTCTGCAGCGGCTCCCGGCCGTTCAGCGAAATCACGTCGGAGTCGACGCGGAAGGAGGTGATGGATCCGGCGATGTCGGCTGGAAACTGCTCTGCGATGAGCGCCTTCGCGCCGCGGTACTCGAAGAGGAAGAGCATGAGCGTGTACCACACCACGCTCTGCATCACCACGATCTGAACCATGAGGCCGCCGGAGAACTCGCCGTACATGGCGCTGAGGAGGGGGATGCCCATGACGAGGGTGTTGGGGAGCGTGGCGAGGGAGAAGAGGGTGATGCTCCAATCAAGGCCGCCGCCAGCGGAGCCGGGGCGGACGAAGCGGCGCGGGAGGAGGTTGTGCCAGAGGAAGAGGGCGAGGAGGATGACGACCTTCTGCAGGGAGTCAGCGGCGATGAAGTGGAAGTTCATGGCGTAGATGTTGTTGATGGAGATGAAGTGGAAGGACAGCAAGGGGACGGCGAAGACGGCGACGAACCGGTTGATGCCGGAGCACTGGTTGGGGGTGAAGATGTTCCACCACCGGACGGAGCCGTAGGCCAAGATCATGGCCACGTACAGCGGAACCACCGCCGCCAACACGTCGTAGATGTCCTTGCCGTTGATCATGGCCGCCGGCGAGGTGGATAGAGCTACAAGAGATGACTCTGTTCCACTTCAACAGACAGAACGCAGGCCTTGAGCTTCAGTTCATTAATATATATAATTTAAATTTTTTATAAAAATATTTCCAAAATAAATAAACGATCCAGAATGAACCCATCAGAATCGTGTGGCTTGTAGAGGAGATTTCATGCAAATTTGCCTAAAGCTCCTTGCACTTTAGCTTTATCTAATTTATGAAAAAAATGAATTGCAATGCGAGTCTATAAATTTGAAATTATATTATTTTTCATCGATTATATGCAATGATTATAAATTTGTCGAGTGTTTATTATTTTATCGTACGATGTTCATACAATAAGAAGTAGAACAATGTAAAATATTCATAACTAAATATTTTCACGACACCTTAAATGGACCTTATAACTAGCACCCTCCAAACCCTCAAACTTGATCATCAGTAGTCATGTCACTCTCTCTTGTATAAGTCTAAACACTTTCACTATACCCTAAATTGGCCTAATCTAACACCTCCAAACTCTCAAACTCGATCAGTAGTAGTTATTTGTAGGTCTAACACTTTCACTGTACCCTAAATTGCCCTAAACTAACCCCCTCTAAACTCCCATACTGGATCATTAGTAGTTATTTGTTTAGGATTAAGTTTATGTAGGTGGACCAAATTCAATTAAGTCAATATGAGTAGACTTAAATCTTCATAAAGTGAGCTTAC
>JBBPFP011003663.1:0-13674 GCA_037974795.1 Kaempferia galanga | reverse complement strand
CTTTCGGCAAGCCTGCCTAGGCACACTGGTTAATGCATTCCTCCTCTATCCGAGAGATCTCGGGTTCAAGTCGCGGCTCCCGCGGCTATTATTTTTCCTCCTTTTTCTTTTATCTTTTTCTATTTCTCCCTTTTTAGTTTTGCTACTTATACATGTCAGAAAAATCCGTAAAAATAGTCGAAAAATCCAGAAAATTCGTGTGATCTTTCTAAAATTATTTTTAGGATTTTTGGGCTGTTACATACAGTGGGTCGGATGGGTGTAAGCTCGTCAGTCTCTTGTTAGGTCAGCTAGCTAGCTAGCTAGCTATTGTTGGGTTTGGCTATGGATGGTGACTGAAATGACTAAAAAATTAAAACGGTTCACTTTTTATAGTCACTTTCTATAGTCTCCGATTAAGAGAATCGTTAAATCAAATCAAGAGTAATCAAGATACTCTTGATAAGATCTAATGATCCTCTTGATCGGGAATCAGGGATCCGAATTCCTAAAAAAGAGGTTGGAAGGGAGACCTAAACAAACCATTGGTTAGATATTGAAAAGAGGAGATAGCGATGATGCTTGATATCATGACGTACTGTATTTCTCACTAAACTAGTGTAGTCAAATGGCATTCGAATTGCTTTGAGTTTGGGCAATGAGAGATTGGTTTGGGTAGTCTGTGACTACAAAAATAAGTGATAACGCTCCTCCTAAACGCCCGTCCACTGCCCTCCATAAGGCCTATGGAAGGGTGATAAATCACAGTATTGAGCGGCCCCGTGGGCACAAAGACTTGGTTAGTCTGATTTGAAGCTTAGGTGATGTGAATATGCGAATTTGGTCGTATGGCTCAATCGCATGGTCTAAACGACTAAATCAGGAAGGGTTAGGGTTGATTATATACTAATTAGCCCTACGATGAGTCCTAACTTAGTAAAATAGATAGTGTCCTAATTGAAATCTTTGAAAATTTAGCTAGTAAGTTGGTGAATATGATAACTCATTAAGATTTGAGTCGTCAAAACTAAGAACAAGAAGATATTGTTCTTCTTTCGAATCATCATCCAACATTGTTATAGTTTGCCCATATATTATACAATAAAAATTATAATCAATCATAATCACGATTCCAACTAAAGAAATAGAGCCTCAACATAATTGATAATTAATGAATAATTGTTGATTACACTATACAGAACAGATGGATAATACAATGTGGAGGAAGGTCCTCCATGTTACCTAACAACTTTGATTCTAGGAAGATAGAGAGAGCAATAGAACATTAAAATTGGATCGTGTTGTATTTTAACTATCGACAAAGTACACTGTCTGAGGTTTGAGAAGGAGAAAAAGTGTACATCAGTTTATGATTTGTTGTGTCAAAATTGTACAAGCTCTAGTGAAACAAGACCTTCAGGTAGCTCTCTACCTTCACTTCCTGCAAAAGGGTGATGAATTTTGCGTCAACATGAACAAAAGAAGAATGAAAATTTGGGACAGCTAGTTTAACAAAAATGAAAGGAGTTGCTTTTGTGTGGTGTGGAACAAACATTAGATTTTGTTAATGTGATTAATGAAGCATTCGCAACTGGCATTTGGATAAGAACAGTTTCAGGGGAAATAATGCACCATAGTTTCTATTATGTTTTTAGATATTTACACGAGAAGGAATTTCAAGAAGGATTCTTATATAGGCTTCTTTCAGAAAATTGAGTTCTATATATGAATGTCAATCCTAAAGTACCGATATATGAGGACGTACCAGGGGAGTTTAAAGGTGTCTTTCCACCGTCCCTGCTTAGCACAAATCGAATAGACTTTGTCTAGTCGAATAATAATTTCTGAAAAGGTTGGCCTAATTACAGGCTCAGGATTCCAACATTCTTCAATTAACCTGCAAAAGGAACAAATTTAGGATAACATTGTTGTAGCTTGTAGTTTGGATTATATTTTTCTTTTTTTTTTTTTTTTTTGAAACTCTGAGATTGAATGTCTCTCGTAAACATATGTATTGCTAAGCAATATGTTAAACTCACTCCTTAACATCCTGAGGATAACTTTTAGATTTGTTCTTTAAAGGAGGTCTCAGTCGATCCAAGCAAATCATCTTGGAAGCTTCCTCCGGGCTTTTTGGGTGGAATGCCGGTGCTCCTTCAATCATCTGAGACCATTAGGGATGAATGTAACTGACTAAAGAATAAAAATGCAAATGGAAACACTTTGTAAAATAAAAAAAACACTTTGCAAAGGAATCAACTACAAGCTTCCAATGTTTGACTGGGAATGTGATATAAAGATCTGATTCTTTGTTTAAGATATACTGAAACCGTATAAAAATAAAAATATTCATCTTCACCATGGAGAAAATTGCATTCTTACCCAATATATTGATAAAAATGTAGGTTGATAATTGACTGCTGGAACAATAGTAGAAATGGAGTTTCTTGCTTGGAGAATCTACCATCATTGCGAAACATGCATGCATTTAATTCTCAATACAAGTAAAACAGGAAAATGATTAATAGATATAGCCTTAATTTTTTCCAAATTACGTTTGTGACTCCTGAAGAAGAAACAAGACCCCAACAATGACCATCAAATTGATCAACAGTAATATAGAATTATAAATGCTAATCAATCAATCCTATCTATTTCGAAACTACAGCTGGTAAGCTTTCTGCCTCTCGTTTCCTACAAAAGCCAAATGCTACATAAGTTACTTTGGTAGTTTAGCATGATCAGATTTACACAGACAATGTCAATGGTACTTCATCAGGTTGCAAGTTTCAAGAAAGAAATAATGCATAAAAGATACAACATTGTCCAAAATATCATCTATTTAAAAAATTGCCAACAGTTTAACTATAGAGCCACATAATGCACAAGCTATTATGGTATGAAGCATCACTAGCTGACATGAGAAAGGAGATACTTTAGGTATCTCTCTCAGTATAAACTTACTCTTAAAACTCAATGACAGAAATTAATCAAATATTTTTTCAATTGCATGTCACACTTCTTTTTGGTGCTAAGATATATTATTGGATAGTAAAGAAGGTTTCTCGAGAAATCTAAATGGTAAACTTGGAAAGGAAATTTAGCTTGAACAAACCTCATAAAGAATGAGACCAAAAGAGAATGCATCAACACTGGCATCAAATACTTCATCCCTATAAATTTCAGGAGCCGTGTACAAACCTATCAGCAGATCAAGTTGCTGAGTCAGAAAGATTTGTAAGATCACTAATTTGGATTAAAGCAAGGGTCTCAGTTTATTTGCAACATTGAGAAATATTAAGCAATACATAAATGTTGTCCTTTATAAGGGTTATTTTTTAACACATACTAATAGATGAAGATACTAATAATATACTATTAAACCATTTCTTCTCTCCAAGAATATCAACTTGTTATCTTAGACTCCTTAATCTAGGTCAGCTCAAGGATATGAAAGAGGAAGTGTGATTGGACATTTAAAACCAAAGATAAATTACGTTGTGTTCTACTGTTATGTTAATGGAACTATATTATTATATCTACTATAAATTAACATGAATTCTTATCTTCAGGTCTTGCATTTAATTAGTTCAAATTTGAGAAAACTGAAACAAGATTCGAAGCACCATAATGTATAGGAATCTCTAGCCATCATATTTTAATCTGAAGGATTTCATAAGTTGCTGTATTCCCCAATTGGCACTACCATCAATTAGATTCTCAAGGATTTACCTTCGCCCGTACAGATTTAGGCTTATCAATGTCAATATTGCAAAGCTCAAGAGTTATAACCAACAAAAATTTCCCAACTCTTTTGAGAATATAATTATCCCACATAGAATGTCAAGTAGACATAGTATATTTCTTTGAATTATCTTCTTGTTCTTTATTTTATAATACATCTTTGAATATTATGTAAAATTTCCATTTCTAGGAAATTTGATTAATCTTGTTCATATACAAACAATCTTATTAGACAATTCCACAATCCACATTGATAGTGAAAGAATAGTAAAAAGGGGAGTATAACCACACATGGAGGTCGAAGGATAGTTCTTAGCACCAGTATATATGCACTGTCGAACCATTGATTTTGATTTTTTGTGTATTGAACAATATGTGTGAACTGTGATGTAAAAGAAATTTCACACTTCAATAATTTGTTTGTTAGTATGAATTTTGGCTGGAAAATTATAATAAATCAAAAAACTTACCGAAGTTGTCAATTTGAGCTTTCCCATTATCCAATTTTACTTTATCAGGTGAAACTTTTAAGAGATTCACCGTCCCAAAGCCTGCCACCTTCAATTGTCCCCCATAGTCGAGCAAGATATTTCTGGCACCTTACCAACACTTTGAATAGTTAAGTACTGAACATAACCAAATAAGGACCACAAATTTTAAAGCATAATCTATCTAGTTTGGAAATGAGCTCACTTCCTCATTCTTACTTTGGCTTTAAATTGCAATGAATAATTGGGTCTGGTTTACATTGATGAAGATAATTCAATCCCCTGAATATCAAGCAACATCATAACTGTCAGGAAACCTTCTGTTTATTGGAAGAGCATTCAGATTTCGAAATGAGGAATGAATAAAGAGCGTCCACTCCAGTTTACAACAATTTGGTTATATGTCATGTTTTCTAGGGGATTGTAACTCTTTTTTGTTATTTAGTGCAGACAAATTTGGTTGATTTTGTTATATTGCAGTGTCAGATTACCTACAGATATCTCAGTAGCTAACAAAGATTAATTTCTTCTCTTGCAAGGAGTGCCATAATGGACCTTTGTTTGATTTATAACCATAACACTGTATTAGCACATGATTAGTATCACAACAAAGACTAGGAATTATGAGTTTGGAGCGTCATATTAGCAACAAGTTTTCTTTTGTTCATGATCCTTTTTTCTAGGAATTAAATCGATGAAAGAGTGTGGGACATGCCTGGAAATCTCAAGAGCATATCTTAAAGCTTTATGGGGTTGCAGACGCCCTTTCTTTTGAAGATAGCTCCCTAAGTCGCTCTGATTATTAACATAGATAGAATTGAAACATTAAGGATAAAACCAACATTAAACTTGGTTGGAAAATATTTTTAAAAAATTGTGCCAAGAGGCAATTAGCACAAAAACTTTTCAACATAATGCTAAGACAGACACATTAATCATAGATCATAAGGAAATGAACCACAAAGGTATAAAAATATATACATAACAAGCATTAAAAACTTACTTTTGGATGATACTCTACCGCAATCATCATAGGTATATTTTGTGTAACAGCTCCTACAAATTGGATAACATTTGGATGCCTAGCCTTTTGCAACAGATTCAATTCATGCTTGAAGGCATTTCTGTATAAGTGCAAGTGACAAACATCTTAGACATCTAAAAATTAAAAAATAGAGAACATCAAGAAATTGAAGTAATCAATTTGTGCAAGCAAGGGACGGGCATATAGAGTAGCATGAAACAAGGGAGAGAAGCCCCCTAGTGAATCAGAAAAGTCAGGCAAATATTTGATGAGGCATCTATACCATCAAAACTTCCAGATAATATTGAAACAAATCACCCTAGGTTAAGATAGTCTAAGAGAAGTTTCACAAAATAGTCATGTTTGAACTTACACACTATCAGGATCTGAATGGCTATCTTTGTCAAGAATTTTCACAGAAACCTTCGTGCCATTCCACTTGGCAACTTGATAAGTACCCTGACAAAATGTGTAGAAGAAGTGAACTTTCATCCTTTTACTAACTAATATGTGATTGAAAAGAAATACCAAGAATGAAATGAGCAAATAATCACTTTTGAGAAGAATGCAACTTTAGTACAAAATAATTTGTTTTGTATCTTCTAGCTGGAGCCACGGCAAAAAAAAAAAAAAACAGACAATGAAACCAACACACACATCAAAAGAAAATTACAAATGCTGCAACTGTTGCCTTCTGATGCAATCCAAGTACTAAAATCATTTTTTTTTAACAATAGATTGATCCTTTATGGCTCCGGTAAGAGTGACCGAAACTTAATCGTGGTCTTTTAAACTGCTCAGGCCATAATTCCTGAAACACTAAACTAGTATTATCACCCAAAGACTGCTGTCAGGAAAAGTGAAAAGATAGAAGCAGGACAAGATTGTGGTGGAAAGTGAAAAACCAGTAAATAGCACAAATTCATTTTTTTAATGTATGCATTAGTTAAAATTTTATTATATATGTTTAGTTTGATATGCCAGGAAAAAAAACAAGAGATACAACGTGCCTTTAAGACCTCTTCACCTCGACGGAATTGTATTTCCCCTGGGTTTAGCTCATACTCCGGAACTTCTCCGGGATTTGACACGGCCATGGGAGTCCTCCTAACTTTCTGAGGAAGTTTGTGAGGAAACTTAAGGAGGTTAGTTACCCAAATGCAATAGATGTCGAGGAACAGAAGAAATACCGGAACTTTGGCTCCTCGAGCTTTCAAGACATTGTAGACTTCAACATTACCATAGTACTTGGCATCCACGGCAGCCTACCATGCAACACCAGGTAATCAAACCAAAGTTCAATAGTCTAACAATGGACGTCGAAGAAAAACAAGATTTTTACCGTGCTCCCCCACCGATCCCTTGCGTCGACATTGGCTCTCCAGCCAAGCAACAACTTAACGACGTCCACATTCCCCTCACACGCCGCTATGTGCAGGGCCGTCCTGCCGTCCAGATCAATGCTGTTCACATCAACGCCATCCTTCAACAGCTCCTCCACACCCTTGGCGTCCCCTAGCGACGCGAGAAACAATAGCTGCATGGTGGAGTCCAGGTTCTCCGGCACCGTGAGCTCATCCATGGCGGTCGGGCTCCTGCACTCGCGGTGCGGATCGAGCGAGGACTGCCTGCCGAAGCTAAACCTGTTGAGCCGCGGGTTGAAGGAGAGGTTGCGCTTGAAGCTGAACCTCCCGCTCCTCCTGCCGGAGTCGCCTCCGGAGAGCTGCCGCGAGATGCCGCGCTTGACCTGCGCCGGCGCCTCGGCCTCCATCTGCCCCCTCGCCTCAGATCAAACCCCTAAAACCCGACCGGTTGCACGGAGAAAACAAGAAGGGGGCAAAGGGAGGCCTAAAAAAATCATACCTTTTTTGGGGAAGATTGGGAGGAAGAAGAATGCGCGAGATCGAAGGTTGCAGGGGAAGGAATCAGGAGCAGGCGAAGAAGTAGGAGAGGAAGAGAGCGAAAGGCGGAGGAAGCAGGGTCCGAGACGCCATTAGCAACCCTACTTTTTCGCGGGAAGACAGAGAGATGGAAGCACTTTATGGCGCCATTAAATAACGGTAACGCAGTTGCTATTTTAACCGCTTTAACCATTTTCTCTTTTTTATATTTATTTTTAATATTAAAATGACGATAATATTACCTTGATAATCTCGTGGCTAATTAAAAAATTAGCTAGCTTAATCGCGAGTTTAGCCACGTGATCTTGGGATTTATAACTAATATTTTTTTTAAAAAAAAATAAAAGATCAAATAACAAACGTTTTATTGACTACGTTGCATTCTGATCCATGTGATCGTGCAATAAACAATGGCTTTAAATAATTCTAATTAATTTTTTAATTGGATTCTCTTTTAAAAAAATATTTGATGCATATCAACTAAAACTATAAGTCAACTTAGTTGAGTCAATAAATGAATTTATACTAAAATTAGAGTTGGTTAAAAGTGTATTAAGATTCTTAACTATCAAATTAGTTTCGTTGCATCTTTTAAATTACTCTAAATTTATTTATATTTAATCAAATAATCCTTAATCTTATTTATTTTTTAATTTTAAAATTTTTAAAGTGTTTGATGATTTCTGACTTATTTGCATTTATTTAAATTCAGTTTTCATAATTTTGAATCGTATATATAATCGTAAAAAAATGTATTTGACTATGATAAATCAATTATATTTGGTACTAAAAGATGTAGTCATTCCGTCTTAATTTTACGGTGATCTATACCAATCACTTACTTGATCAGATCACCTACCTGATCAACATCGTTGGGGCAGATCAGTGGGGACCAGGACTGATCTATAAAACATAGACCAAAGGATCTCCGCGACCGAACGACCTTCCGAGAAACGAGGTGACCAGCAAGTGTTAAGTGATTATTGGCTACCTTAATTTGAAAGGAGAGAAGTTTAAGAAAATGAGGGCTAAATTTGAAAATGGACTACTTACTGTCTTTGATATTCTAGCAACTTGAGCAAAGCTTTGAAAAAATTGCCTAAAAGAGAATCCAAAGTTCCCAAGGTCCTCCTTTTAGGTCTCTCACCTCTCCACCATCGCCGCCGCCGCCGCCGCCACTGCCGCCTCGAGCAGGGAAGCGGCGAGGATCAGCCTGGTCTCCACTACTTTTCCCTTCTTTATCTGCAGAAAGTAGATACCTTTTTTGCATTACCTTTTCTTTGATTTATCGTTCCCAAATCAGTCGATAAGGTAGCCAACCAAAAGGCAATGGATGAGAGGATCCCACCTCCTGGTTACTTCCACTACTCCCCCTCTGGCGTCCACTCATCCCCTTCGCCTCACCACTCCATGAGGCCTTCCGCCGCCACCTCGGATAGAGAAAGGTTCCTCCTTTTTCACTCGATTTATGAATCAAGCTCCGTTTTGTGAGATTGGGTGATCGGCTACCCTAATTGCGTTGTTTCCCCATTTATGACTCTTGAATGGTTTCTGATTTGTTTGTGTATGACTGGTGGAAATCATTGGGGATTTACTTCAGTTGGTGATTCTAGTACTGAAATTTTAACTGATTAAATTGGTTGTTAACAAAAAAACTTGTTGCTTATCGTGATACTATATGGATGTTCTTCGTTTGTTATGATAAGTATGTTGCATTTCTCTGCTGAGGAAGAGGAACTTACTTTAGGGTATAAGCGTAGTTGCTTGTATTTTTAATTGGTTGATGTGGCATGGGCATCTTTCAAACCACTCTAACTTGGTTATTTGTGATTACTAAATTGGCGTGGAATCTGCATATTTGGAATTTAATGAAATTTTGATTTACATCTGAGTGAATGTAGCAACCAGCATATGACAGATGCAGCAAATACGTATATGATAAGCATAGAGAAGCAAAGTGCTTGTTGGTTGTATAGTATTCTTCGTTCATAATTCATTAACTGTTGATGTGAAATATCTGGAGCTATTTTGCAGGTATTTAGCTGAGCTACTTGCTGAGAGGCAGAAATTAGGGCCATTTCTGCAAATATTACCATTTTGTTACAGGCTTCTAAACCAAGGTATATTTTCTTATGTTTCACTTCTGGAAAATCATTGTGTTTTAGTTGGTTCGCGTTTTAATAATCGAAGTTACTCATACTGAAGCAAGGTTGTACAGTATCATACGGCTTTGGTATAGATGGAATTGTAGTCCAACTTTCTCCTTTCTTTTGGAAACGGGTTCAATATCATATTTTCTGGATCAACCTATGTTTTTAATCTTCAGAATTTGTGGCCTTTATCTTTCCAGCTATGCCAGCCTTTAAATTTCTTTGGTTCTTGATTTACTATAACCACTCTTTGGAAGAATGTTCTGCTTCACTATCTCTCCTTATCCAGAAACATAAGTTCCATTGAAGCCAACTATTACGAATCATTTATTTCATTTGATAGATTGAAAAGAAAATTCTGCAGCTTGGATCAATGAAGTCTCTGCGACATCCAACTTAATTTATTATTATCCTGATCAAGATATCAATTATTGTTGCAGAAATTTTGCGGGCTTCTGCTTTTATATCTAACCCATCATTTATTGATCATGAGAGAATCGAGCATGCTTCTCCTCTAAGGTTGACTGGGCACCCTTTCAATGGTGGACCCATGGATTTGGAGGCAAGGTCAGGAATGCACACAGAGGTATGCTGCCATTTGCTTTTCTTTCAGAATCATAGTCAATGCAACTTCGTGTTCAATCTATGAATGAATTCATCGCTTCATCTGCATCTTCATGCAATTATGCTCCCTCTATATGTTCTAGGAGATCACATATTTTGTAAGTTAATTATAGAACTTTTTTGTCCATCTCATTGTTTGGCTGCTGTTTCTATGTGTAATCTGCAATATGTTCCATTCTGATCATGCTTCATTTTTCCACAAGTTTAAGCAAGATGTTGTTTATCCAAACAAACACTTTCTCGTGAGTTAGTCATTCCAACTCCAAGGGTTCAACAAGTGCATCTAATCGATATATACAATGGAGCTAGTTGAACTCATATTAGCAGCAACATTCTTTTTACTCCAATCATTGTTGTCCATTTGTTTCCTTGTCGTCTGTAGCTGCCTCCGGCATCAATTGATATTGCAGCCTAGCTCACTTATTATCTCAATCCTCTTTATTGTCAGTCAGTCTCAGCCATGTGTGATGTCATTTGCTTCCTCATTTCATCATTGCAGCATCTTGCTATTGACCAATGTCTGCAGCCCCAAACTCATCACTTATTGTCATTGACCAACCTTCACATCCCCATGGTGTTCCAAAGGGCATTCCTTTTCCTCTTTCACTCACTTACTATGTACTGAAAGAAGTTTGAATTGTAAAGAAAAGTCGAAGGAAGCATAGTAGGTGGCATAAAAGCACCATTTGAACATTGTTTAAATAATTAGAGAGAGAATGAATTTCATGGTTAAATATTACAACATTTTTGAATTAATGTATTGCAATCTCTGTTTTCTGCAGTGTGGCATAGTTATAAATACTAGTTTGTCACCAGATCCATTACTATGCTTCCTGCAACTTGACTACTTTGTGAACTTCTATCTTGATATTGTTTGATTTAAGAAGTTACTCAATAAGTTGTTTTATAAAGCATAGTAATGGATCTATAAGAAGTTACTCAATAAGTTCACTGCTGGAATTTTATTGCATAAAAAATTGTTACTTAAATTTTTAAAGTAAATCATTTTCAGATAATCTTACCATAACTTGATTTGTTTTCAGGAAAATGAATACTTACACAGAATGGGGGTCCTCCCAGCATCAAGTCCTGGCTGGGGTGGAACTCCTGGACTTGCTAAAAGTCTTGTAAAGAAGGTTGTGAGGCTAGATATTCCTGTCGACAAGTTTCCTCACGTATGTTAACTTTATCTAGATTCAACTAGCTGATCTATCAGACACGAGCTAAACTGCTGGTTTCGTGCAATTCAGTTCAACTTTGTTGGTCGTTTACTGGGACCACGCGGGAACTCCTTAAAAAGAGTTGAAGCCTCAACTCAATGCAGGGTTTATATACGAGGTCGTGGTTCAGTGAAGGATTCTATAAAGGTATGTGGATATCATGTATTATACATCTCGATGAAAAAAATGTGTTTCAATCTCCCAAACCTCAATGAATATTTTTTCCCCTTTTGTTATGCAAAGTGTTAGGCAAAGACGTTTTTAACTCGTTAGCAACATAGTTTAACTCATGTTTTTCCCCCTTTCTGAACAGGAAGAAAGCTTACGGGATAAACCTGGCTATGAACACCTAAACGAACCGCTGCACATACTAGTGGAGGCAGAATTTACAGCAGATATAGTCGATGCTCGCTTAAACCAAGCTGTCGCCACCCTGGAAGATCTTCTGAAGCCTGTGGTAACTAAAAATTTCAGCTGGGTTGTGTTTGCATGTTGTTCTATGAACTATTATTGGAACATTGCCACTCTTCTGCCAACAAATCTTTCAGGACGAGTTTATGGACTACTACAAGAAGCAACAACTTAGGGAGTTAGCCATACTCAACGGAACGCTTAGAGAAGAGAGCCCACAAATGAGCCCAAGCGCGTCCCCATTCAGCAGCACGGGCATGAAACGCGCAAAAACAGGACGGTGACCGTGTACTTTTGGGTTTCTTTTGGGTTTCAAGACCTGGGTCACAGATTCTCAATGCATATGGCGATACGAGATGGCATCTCTACGAGCAGGGCCCTCCCATCGGTTCAAGTCGGCGACATCATTTGTTACTCAGTAAATTCACATTATAATTCCTTAAACTTCTCCAGGCAAATGACTAGTGAATTTGTTTAATTGCTTATTCTTCAAGAACTTTTCCTCTGAAACACTGAACAAAAACTCTGGTCCGTGTGTCTCACACATCGACCATTGTGTTTATTGTATCGTTGGTGTTGTAATCACTTATGTACTGAAAATCAATGACATGCTTAATTAAAATCTGATCATCTGTAGATTGCCTTGTCCTCGTGCAGCTATATATATATGGTATAGTTTATTTGCTTGATCGAATTTTAACTTAGTCACAAGCACAAACTTGATTCATGGTGAAGTTTTAGATGATCTCCAGAGTTTGCACCAGTCTTGAGTTAAAAGCAATTTTCAGATGTATGTGTTTTGTCATTGTGAATTGGTGAAGTTTTGTAGGCCTTCACTGAAAGAAAATTGGCAATACCATGGTCAGGTAAAAAGATTTTGTGGTCGACAATTCTATTCAAAGTTGTCTTGATGTTCCGATCTTCGACATTCATGTATTACAAAGTTTACATTCACAGCCAGTTTCGCATGCCAATCGATAACCCAAATGATAAAAGCCAGCTCAATCAGAAGCATCACTCGGCCTGATTTAAAACACTGATCATAGGTATTAGCATAATAAAACACAATTAGATTACACATTAAGTGAATCCTAACATCTTTACCTTAACAACCAAATTAGAGATATCTAGCAAATGGAAGGCAGACCGGACCTTACACGAACAAGTGCCAAACTTTAGCCTACAAGCTGACAACAAAGTCAAAAGGGTTTTAGTCTACAAGTTCAGAGGCATGCAAAAGTGATCTTTTGGTGTTAGAGTAACCCCGCCCTTCTCCTCGCCTCTTTCGTCATACCTTGGCACGCTTAGTGTTGCTGCAACTCGGGCATTTGTACTGCTTGATGTGCTCGGCGCGGGCGGGTGTGATCCTAACGCACTTCCCGTGAAACCACTGTTCACACAAGTCGCAGCAAATCCAGAACTCATCCTTACCGTAACTTTCCCCGCACGCACCGCAGAGAGTGTTGTCGTGCTCGTCATTGTAATCTTCAGGACTCTCCCTAAGGTCTTCTTCTTCTTTGAAAGAAGGCATGGATGGCGGCAACTTGCCGGACTCTGCTTCACTGTACCGCTGAAAGAAACAATACCGAGATGGTTGAGATGGATACTAGTGAGGAATAAAATATGGAAAAGAGAGTGAGTGCTACCTTCTTGGAGCTTGACTTGTTGCTCTTGCTGCTGCTATTAGGGTTCTTCTCTTTTGACTGCTTCTTGACTGTTCCGGTTACAACTTCATATATAGTAGACAGATTATTGATCATATTAAAAAGCCGCCTCCTGTAGCATTGAATCGTTGCATCGCAAATAACATTAGGTATGCTATTATTTGGTTAGTGGGATTCTGAATGATACAGACCACGATATTAACATAAGGTAAAGCACAAACTCCTTGAGCTAGATCCATGAAAAAAAACAAATTGATAATATTGGAGCAAAAGGTGGAACCGCCACCCCAGCGGCCCCCTGAACCCGGCCCCATAGGATTTCAGAGGGAGTAACCCACGGTTAAGCTGGGCGGGTAAGTGGACTGGGGGTCTCAGGAATTTTAGACCAACAGACCAAGATTTTATTCTTGTGTGCAACTGGCGACCTTCGACCCTACGGCCTATTGGAGCAAACTCCAGGCCACTTACC
>JBBPFP011003557.1:0-13675 GCA_037974795.1 Kaempferia galanga | reverse complement strand
TATTAATTAATAATTAATTCCTAATTAATTATTATTATTAATTATTAAATTTGAATTACTTCTAAATTAAAATTAAATTTAGTAAACATTTTTAATTACATCAGAAATTATTATATGTAAAGAGAGATGAGAATGAATTTTAAATCGGCCGCTTTATTTAGGTTTTGTCTATTCCAAATTATTTAGGAATATTCCCCAATTCAATAACACATTATATTTTCATTAGTTCATTTTCTTTTCCCTAAATCCTATATAAACCACCAACTAAATCGCAATTTATATATAATAAAAAGACTCTTACACAAAGAGAAATGATATCTAATGTCTACTGAGCAACTGTCAGAGAAATCTGATATGAATGATTTAACACGGTTAAAAATTATTTTTTAAAATTCATCTTTCATCTACAAGTAATAATTTTCCTTTTTTCTCTTAAATTACAATAAAATTATTTTTCTAGAGAATTATATAGAACAATCATTATAGTCGTTACTCTTACATATCTACTATAACATGTAACAACTATAGCATTTTTGTATTTCTTTTATGCATCAATATTTTTATTCTTTTATAATTTATTTTAATTTATAATTTATTAATTTTATAGATATTGTTTTTTTAATTTTTCTTTTTATTCTGCCATCAAATTTTCTTTTTTTAATGAATTGGCTGGTCTTTTTTGTTTTATATGAAGAAAATTTATTCTTTATTATAAATTGTACAATTTTAATTGATTTTTTTCGTCATTTTTTCGCTACTAATATTAATCAAGACCATTTACTCTGAGATAAATTATATGCATAATTACCCTTTAACCAGTTTTTTATAGTAATTACTATAATATTATTATAACTATTATATGTTCTAGCAGCTACACAACATTATATAAAAAGTACAAATTTTAATTTTATATAGCTATCTTTCATTAGTTATTATTAAAAATAAATAAATTTTATAATACCTTGCATATTCATTTGCATTTTTTTAAAAAGCACCTTTAATATTTTATTAATGTTACATTGGTGGCTACTAATATAAAATATTATAAAAAAGGCCAAGTATTTTTCAAAAACTACATATAAAACTGTATTATCGGAGAAATATTAAATTAATGATTTTCTTATTAAATTAGTTGTTAGGGCATTCAGATTTTTCTATTTTTTAAAAATTTATAGTATATCAAATCCTTTATTACACGTAGACAATCATTTTTCACTATCTAGTATATTAATTACCTTAAATTTTTATTATCTTTATTTTTTTTATTATTTTTTCTTCCTTATATTTTTTATTATTATATTTATGAATAAGTGGAAGGAGATAAATTGAAAAAAAATGAACAGAAGAAAGGTTGAAAGATTTTATTTTTAGGATAAAAATTTTATCATCTACATTTTATAGAATTTAAATTTAGCCAATGAATATAGTAATAGATGAAAGACGATTTAGTTATGCTATTTAAAATGATAACACATCTTTGATCTATAATTTGTGATTCCTTTGTTATTTATATCAGGAGAATCGTTAGATCATATCAAGAGCAATCAATATATGAATTTTTAATTTGTTCCAACGAATATAAATAAAAAAAAATTAGAGAATGTGGATTAGAGGATTCGTTTAGAATTTAGAATAAAAATTATAGAGCTTTTATTCAATTTATTAAAAGTTTAAAAAATTTTAAAATATAAATTGCATTTTAAAACTATGCATGCCAAAACTGTGATGAAAGAGCACACTTCGGTCGGTGTTTTTGACTCGATCCAGGTTTCGCCTGCATCACGATGATCGACGGTAACTGTGGTCTTGCAGAGAGAGAGAAGAGAGAGAGATCTCGATCTTTACTTCACTAGTTTGCTTTGCCGTTGCGTCGCTTTACTGTAAATCTTCACCGGCCATCGTCTATTCGTCTCCGGCATCGGGAGGGAAAGCGGGCCACTCTTCGCGGAGCAAAAAGGTAGGTTTCCCACCTTCGCCGTTGCTTTTCGAATCCAATATCTATTCTACAGATTCTCAGATTCAAAAAGGTATCCCAGGGGAAAACGTCCCTCACGCTCCGAAGCCCGCTCTGGCTTCTCATGGCAGAAGAGGAGGAAAAGGAGGAGAACCGTTCCCCTCCCATCATAACCCCAAAGGTAACGATTCTTCCTCTGAATTATTCCTTGATGATTCCAAATTTGTTTCTTTTTTGTATATGTGTTGGTGTTTGGTGCCGAGGAGTTGGTTGTTTTGGCTGTGCTTTTGATTTGTTTGTTTCGTCTGCTATGATCTGTGAAGGTGATTTCTTTTCTCTGGGGAGATTTGACTGGATCTGCGCAGACGTTTGAGAGATGGTTGGCTTTGGTCCGGAAGCGAAGTGGCAAGTGCCGACCATCTGGTTTTCCTCGCCGGTATGTGAAGTTTCAAGCAACCCCTAGCCGGTGATTCTTCGTCGATAATGGCCAAAGGTACTGTTTCTGTGCCACCTAACCGTGTAGATTGCATCTCCTGTTCGAGTTGCAGCTTGCTGTCCACTTTGAGTATTTTTTTTTTTTTTTCTATATGTCCCTTGCACAATGTGAAGTTGCTGAGGATCATGAAACAAATCATTCTTCATCGTCTCTCTGCGTCTGTTTCTTTCCGTTCAAATACTGAGAAACTTCAAACTTATTGGTTAGCTCAGTTGTTTCTTTCATCTGATCAGTGATTATACACTTTTGTTTAAGAACAGGACACCTGATGGTATTCTAGTTTTCCATTTGATTTTTAGAGATAAAGAAACTCTATGGCTTCTTATTAGCGATTTAGTCATGTGCCATGAGCCATCTTGAAGATATAGATCTGCAATGTCGTGGTCTTCTTACACAAAAGGATACTTTCTATAAACAATGAAGTCAAAGACTATGTTCATATAACATGGATTATAATTCTGTGCAGACTAATTCTTATTAGGGCATTTTATGATATAACAATCCTCGTCTATCTAACAAGAATCCAACCTAGCGAAGGATGGAAATAATTCATGGATGCAATTATCTACTCAAGCGCCTAGACGATTCTTGTCAATGACAATGGGGAGTTATCTTGTATGGAGGTCATTACATCTTTTTAAATTTTCCTCGTGTTACAATCCCTGTAGATATTGGCATAGATTTAGATCCTTGAAGTCATATCAATTGTTCTAGTAGTATGTCTTCTTAATCTATCTCCCCCTTTTTTCTGGTCATTTTATTTTATTTTCCATTCAATCTACTTCTTTGACTCACTGTATAGGATACTAAATAACCCTTAGTTCCTCCATCCTTTGGCAGCTATAAGGTGTCGGTCGATATTATCAAGTTAAATATTTGGTTCTACTGCCTGACTGAAGGAATTCTACACTTCAGAATAATCTTCTCCAAAACAGATCAAATAATTTTTGGGAATGTGGCAAGTGTTGGCCAATAAAGTAAAGTATTCACTCGTGCATCACAAAATGTTATTTTAATTGTGTCTTTGCTTGTTTGAGCCCAATAATCCATGTATTTAATAATAAAATTGGTGGTTTAAAGAAAATAGTCTTGTGTAAATTGTCACATTATACATATTAAGCTATGCTTCTTTTCCTTGACACTACTGAGACACCATGCACGCCAAGAATTTAATCACAACTCAGTTAATGCAGAAACATGTGTCCAATCGCCAGAAATGAGTTTGTGGGACTTCTCTCGGGATGTTCTATCATCTCTACATCATACTGAACATACAAGCAGCAGTGAACACTCCGAGGATGAAATGAACAAAGCAATGGAGGTACACCACCCAGTTCTCATTGTGGCTGTGCTATGCTATTTAACTCTGTGAGTTATTGTCATAATTAACTTTATGCGAGGATACATGCTTAAGAAAAAGGTAGATCCACTATCTTAGCGACCCTCTTAGTGCCGACCCCACGGATACATGCTTAAGAGAGATTCTCTTTTATTGTCATTGATTCCTTTATACTGCTGATCAATGTTCATTCTGGCCCTTCTACAGTCGATCCTTCAAATTTTGGGAACATCAACTTAATGGCCCTGTATCATTTCATTTATCAATGTGGAAAAATAAGTCTGATAAATTGAAATACCATATTTGATACTCGTAGGAAGAATTGTCAACTGTTTGTTTTGCCATTTCTTTTATCAAACATAATTCTTGATGTTTGGTCGAAATTATAGGATTCTAAATTTAAGATATGTATTCTTGTAACAACAGTGATATTGTGTATAGGTGACTGTCAATTCAGGAGTGATGCACTTTATGGAGACAATTCCGGTGCTCGTTTTGACAGTGAGAAAGAAGATCTAACTCAACAAGTGGAATATTATGCCCTGACAGTTCTGAGCATTCATGTCAGAGCTTCCATGAAGTTAATGAATTGAGCAAAAGATTGAAGGAAATGGGTGAATTCGATGTTGTGGCCATCGATAACGATACCCGAAACACGTCGAGTTGCTACTTAACAGTTTTTGAGTACTCCTCTAACCTGTTATACGAGCTATCTGGTGGTAGATTGGGATATCCTGGACTCGATTACGGCAGTTCACAAAGTGATACATGTTCTTCCCTTGACGATACAGTACAGTAAGTAATCATTCATGAATTTCAAGTAGGATTTCAAGCAGCGATCTTGAGAGTATCCATGTATATGTACTATTTCTCTTTTCACTCCACCAGAAATTGGATGGCCTGTTGTGTTTGTACCTGTCAGATAATTAGTAAAAGCTCAAGAGGAAGTCCTGAATCTGTTTCTCCAATGAATGTCAAGGGAGAATTGGAGTGGAAGAACTTTCAAAGGAAGTGAAGAGCCTTGCGGTCCTCAGTTGACAATGAATCTTCGCTACTTTCACAAATTTGGAAAGCTTTGGCGGCGCAAGAGGCCGGTGATGAAGGTGTGTCTGATCCGTGGACAGGAAGCGGGGAGTGTCGATAGCGGTATGATGATGGAGATATAGAAGGTCGTTGAGGTGTGCAAGATTAGTCGCGGAAGCATTGATGAGTCCGAAAGAGAAGCAATTGCAATGGTTCGTTTGTTAAGGGAATTTACAGTGATCTCAAGTTCTTTCATACCGTTATTATAGTTGAAGATGTTTGGAACATGTTCAGGAGCTTTAAATGATTAGGAAAAAACCGGACCGAGTCAAATTAAATCAGACCGGACCGGAGTCACCGGGACATGAACGAGCCCCTTAAATGTCGCCTCTGATCTCGAAGCTTCCCTTCGTCTCTTCTTCCTTGCCCTTTTCCATCTCCGTTGAGAGCCCTCCGATTCTCGCCGGCGTCGCCACCATGAACTCGTCCGGAAGCAGCTCCAACCGCGGCGCCCGCTCATCGGCCGCCGGCGCCTCCTTCGACTCCTACCAGTTCGACTTCGGCGTCGCTGGATCCGGCGGCGGCTCCGCCTCCCGCCCCCTGAAAGACCAGAAGCCCACCGCTTCCTACGGTGCGCCGGCGCCTTCTTGGTCGCACCAGCCCTCTCGGCCCTCGTGGACGCCTGCCGCGGCGCCCTCATCAACCAGATCTGGCAATCTCAACGCCCCCGCTTCCATGGTCGGCGATATCTTTGGTAAGAGTTGGGGGTCGGCGACGCCCGCTGCTGGGATCGGGATCCCCAAGTCGGACTCTAATCTTTTTGGCGATCTCGTTGGATCCGCCCTCGGCCAGGGTCGTGGCGGATCTGGAAATGTTCCTTTGAAGGCAGCGCCGCCGAAGAATGCCTTCGGAATGGGTAATTTGTCTGATTCACTCCCTAGACCGACTGCTACCGCCGCATCTGCGGCAAGTAGTGCCCCGATAAGGCCCAACAGCTGGGGATCTGCCGATAAAGTTGGAAATCTCTCCTCTTTTAGCCAGCCTGGTCCAAAGATTGGTGCTCCAATGAGTACTGCTGGGCAGCCAATGAAATCAATGGGGGGGATGCCTAAACCAGATCCTTTTGGTTCATTGGGTGGCTTTGGATCAAACTCCTCTGTCAAATCACCAGCCCAATCGGTGAACTCTTCCGGTATGAACAGCAGCAACTTCTCTTTTGGTGCATTTCAGAATGCTAATCCAACAAAGATAGGTAACAGTGGAAATAGCGGTGGTAGTTTTTCATCTCCCCTGCAACCACCACCACTGAATCCCCCCAAGGATAGCATGGATCCATTGGGTTCATTCTTTTCTTCATCTGCAGCAAGTGCCCCTGCTCCTGAGGCACCGGTAAATCAGCAATTCTCTGAGATGACTGATTGGGACATGGGTTCCGAATTCGGGGGTCACGACAATGGTGGACCGACAATGGAGCTTGAAGGGCTGCCGCCGCCACCCTCCGGAGTCACTGCTCCTGCCGCAAAGTCCAAAGGACAGGATAATTACAAACAGGGGCAGTATGCAGACGCGATTAAGTGGCTTTCATGGGCTGTCGTGCTTTCGGAGAAGTCTGGGGATAGCAATTCAATGGCAGACGTGTTGTCTTGCAGAGCTTCATGCTACAAAGAAGTCGGCGAGTATAAGAAGGCAGTGGCTGATTGCTCAAAGGTGTCTACTTGATGCTATATTGTTTCTTGAAAAATCTTTATCATTCCTAGCTAAGATATCTAAATATTGCTCCCCATTCAGGTCTTGGAGAAAGATTCTGAAAACATCTCCATGCTAGTGCAACGCGCACTTCTATACGAGAGCATGGAAAAATACAAGCTTGGCGCCGAGGACTTGAGGATGGTACTGAAAATTGATCCTGGTAACAGGGTTGCAAGAAGCACAATCCACCGCCTGAATAAATTTGCCGAATAGGAAACACACTGTGAGACTTATAAAGTTGTAAAATTTCCTTCTTTGTGATTTCTATCAGTGACATGGTTTTGGAATAATTGCCTCTGATCCTTGCAAATGGTGTTATGGTATACAACCAATTTGAAATTTGAAACCTTCTCCACTCATTGTCATTGTTGTTTCGCATGGTTGTGTTTGCTATGCTAAACTTTTTCTCCTGATTGCTATTGACTGCATTATTATCAAGTAAAACAGTGGCTGTATGTTTCAGACATCATGTAATAGCTCATGATTGAAAAGGTGGTTGTCTACACTTAACTTATGATTGAAAGATTGTTCTGTTGATTAATAATGGGGGAACACAATTTTCTCATAGGATTTCATGAGCTAGATTTCATACAATTTTATCTGCTTTACTTAACCACTAACTAATACAGTTTTTTTTTTTTTTTTTTTGAATCATGACTATTAACTTAGGCACAGCATCAACTCAACTTATAACATTACTTGGCAGCTCAAATGATGTAAATTGTCTATATAAATGTGCATTTCAACTTTAGTTCGAACTATACTTTTATGGATCGAACATAGAGCAATGTGCATTGAGTCAAGATGTTGTTCATCTCCTGTGCTTAACTGATCATGTGTATTGAAGATTTCATTTCCTGTTTTTGTCTTTCATAATGCTTGTCAAAATTTTTAAACCGCTAAAAATACTCATAATGGAATATGCAATGACGTGAGAAACATACACAGGAACAGATATCACACACGAGTGATCTCCTGAGTGAGACACCCTGTGCACGATGCTCATGGGCGGGCGACTGAGTGGTCGGGACGTCCGGAAGTAATCCGGGTGCCTCGAGTGGGCACTCACTCGAGCGCCCGAGTCACTTCCTGGTGCCCCGACCACTCGAGCATCGCACATGGGGCGCCCCTCAGGAGATCAAATTTCAACACAACCCCAAAATAGCCCCACACTTCTACTTCCACTAAACCTGATAACAAATGTTAGGGATGCATCCAGGTTAGTACTTCAGAGACAACAATACTAAGAACAAGTTAGGGGAAGTATAATGGAACATTCTTCAGTCTACCGAAAAAGAGACGAAGAACATGAACCGAACCCCTGTATTCAAGCCAGGGCTTGCTGATCTGACATAGCATGAAGTTTGTCTATCATGTTAGTAGCTGCAGATAATCGTGCTTCGCAAGGATTGCTCCAAAAGTCGCCGACAACACTGGCTTCGAAGTCGATTCCTCTGACTGATACACTAGCCTGGAAACATTCTGTGAAAAAGAAACAAAATTTGCTCATGAGCGATGATTGTCTACAACCAGTAATGAAGCAATGCATCAAACAAAGAGCTGCACAATAGGAAACATCGAAAGAAAACGAACGGGAGAGTAGTAATTCACTAGCGAATAGATAAGAATTCTGTGATGGATGAGAACATATCAAAGAGGCTTTATCTTACCGTTGGCAATGGATGGGAACACAGAGTAACTCGGCATTATCCAGCCATTCTGGCAACAAATGTTGTCCAATTCCTGCAAAAGTCGAAAAATGTTGCTGTTTCTTCAACAATACATTACAAAAACGTAAGAAAATGCATAAGCAAAGCTCGATATTATGCAAAGTTTTTGCTAGTTTCTTCTTGCCTGACAAGGACTATTCGATCTGAGAATTGCTTCTGAAAATCTCCTAACTCTGATCTCTTGTTGGCTCTGAATCTCAGAAGGCAAGGACCTAGATGTGCATGTATGCGTTTGGCTCGAGCATAAAGCATTACAGGCTTGAATCCCTGATTCAACATCCAATTTCCCTTCGAGAAAACGATTAAACACACATTAGGGTACTATCTATAAAACAACAACTGCTTGCATTTTTAAACAACTTTGTGATGAACACTGATACTGGAATAAATGGCTGTGGCATAAATTTGTATCAGCGAATGACACAAACATGTTATGGAACAGATAGTTTATGGTTAGAGTTTTAATAAGTATAATCCAGTTCCAGTCGTACGACGAATTTGCTGACCGATACATTTTTCGGTAGATGGAAACGGTTAACATAATTTGCACATGGGTATATCTGATACAAAAAAGAATTACCATATAGAATTGCTTGTATTTTCATCTCGTTCTGAGCAAGTTCATCACCCAAATGTCGATGCCTTTGAACCTATCAGCTAGGAAATTTATTAATAAAAATGGGGGGAAAACATAAGAATACCAAAAACAGCCTCTACCAAATCATCTCGTCTCTTCTGAAGAATTCTCAAGCAAGGAAGCACCACTTCATGTTTCTTTGAAGGCGCGGCAAGATCAAGTTCATCAACATTTTCAGATGCAATGTTTTCTCCAACTTGCTCAAGAGGCAGATGATAGGAATTGATGGCATGTTGAAAAGGTCTCGTAGTGTCTTTCCTGCCAACGATCTCTCCTGCATCAACTTCTTCTGTACGCCGTCTCTTTATTATATTCATTCTATCTACCTATAAATGACAGAAAAATTCCAACAATAGCATTAGGAAGATAATATGAGTTCTAAAATGTCAGATGCACAGTTCTACTTCGTATCAATATCCATCCGACAAAAAGTTAATACCTGTGTCAATTGTTACAAAATTTTCAACTGAGTAATAACCAACCTTGCTATGTTTGTATAATAGCACTTGATGACATTATTCATTCGAAAGAAACACTTGCTTGAGTTTAATTGAAGATGTAGAAACCAATTTTAATAAAAAAATGAAGATATATAATTCATGTTTATACCTTGTCAGGGCAACCATTACTGCCATATGAAGAACAGTGGATATCACTTCCACGCTTATTCAAACATGGGCTTGAAATAACACATTTCCTGCTTCCAGCATCCTCCTTTCTCAATGATGATTGTTGCAACTGATCAGAAGATGAGTTGTTCTTGATCTTGCAACGATCAGATAGTGATATGCTAATTGTAGTGCTGTTCACATCTGGTTTTCCTATCTCATTGGTGTTCACATTTATCGCAGATTTGTCTTCTACAGCCTCATCACTCGATGTCGGCAACATGAAAGATTTGTTTAGCCCGTGATCTACCATAGTAGATGGTCCACCCACCTCCGATAAATTCAAATAAGGAGAATGTGGTGCTACTCTGTTATAAAAACGTGAAATTATAGGAAAAGTTGAGCAACAATTCCATGTTCATGATGGCCTGAATATACACATTCACTTGCCTCGACAGCCAGTCAGACAATATATCAACATATGGCAACAAATGGTAGTACTCAACCACTTTAGTGACTTCAGGGGGTAAGCCAGCTTTGACGAGAGGCCCTCTCAAACTGCAAAATGCAGTTGATGCTATCATTAAAGTTGGATAACTAAAAGTAGTTCAATCAACACAAACAATATCGTTCTTAGGGTTCGAAAATACTGTTAAAAACAACTAAAGCTAAATTCAGAACATCCAAAATGACATTTTTTTCTAGTGAGAAAGGGAAAAAAAAAACACAAAACCAAACTATCAATAGATATAAACTTTCATTGTTATTGTGGTAACAGACCTGCTTAGTACATCTTTAATAGAAAATCCAACGAGTGCACCATTAACAGTGTCCAGAGATTTCATTATATACAGGATAGTTACTGTCTTTTCATCATTTAATGAGTATACCCTATGATCTTCCAGAACGCAGAATTTTGAGGAGCAATTACCTGTTCCATACTAGGAAAAGTCACTTTCAAAATGACACTGTAAATAAATTACAAACGTTGTAATTAAATTTCTTTGACAGTTGAGGCAACAATAGTATGGTAGAAATATCAGATGGATATAAGTTATCCGTACAAATTAGCAAATGCTGCAAGAAATTTGTTAAATCAACTAAGTTGAATGAAGATAGTAAGATAATAATAACATCCAACATAGATCACTCCTTTTCTTTTTGAAAGGGAAAAAAAAAGACTAGGATAAGTGGTTTGAAACATAAGGACAAGCTCTCAAACATCAATGTAAATAGTCAGAAAAACTTTTCATGCTGTTTAGTAATGTGATTCAATCTAAATTGGATAGTATATTACCAAAATTAGTAGTGGAATAGTATTGACAGCTTTGATCAACACATTAGTAGTGATCTAGTGTCAAGAAGCATGATCTATCCTCCATTATGTGTCTGGAGAGGAAGGTGATTGATCACTTCAAAATAGGCCTTATTAGCCCTTTAGGAGGTTGATGCAAACAATTCATAAGCATTTCAATAAATGAAGAGGATTGCATTCAGGAGCTGAGTCTCCCAAATGAAGGGACACAATCAACTTCACACCCTTGCAGAAATATAGAAAATTCTTGAAATAAAGATAAAGTTTTATATGTTCCTATAAAATCTCACAATCAACTTCATATCTTGTGCATGAGAAGAATATATGATAAGATGTCAAATTGAGCAACTTCATATCTTGTACAAAATATGGAGAATTTTACAAGTATGACAAGATGTACGATTCAATAGCCTGGGGAAAAAAACTACTTATTGACATATTCTGAATTCTAGGTCTTTAATGTAATTAAAAGAGAATAGGTAAAGTTACAATCTCAGACAGAATTAAGAAAACACTAGCACCTGTTTTTTGCTGCACAGCAGATATTGCAAGCTGCTGAAATGAACTTTTCAATGATTTGTTGGGATAGGAATAAGAAAAAGATTTGATAACACTAGCAATTGGTTTGTCTAATCTTTGTTCTGGCAAGGACCATATTCCCTGAGTTATAGAACCACACTCAAGATAGCATTTTTCTTGGTCAACATCTACAAGAAGTACAGCAACCTTTGAAACTGGCCATGCATTCATGCTTGTAGAATTCTTCAATGCATCTAAAGTTGTGGCAATATTGCATGCACTCGTAATCTCCTTTTCCATGATAGAGAGCTCTTTGTCCAAATCTAGTGAATATTCCACATTTTTGTGCATGAATTTCATAAAACTAAGAAGACTTGGTTTGCTTATAGTTGCTTGTTTGCAGAATGATCTAAAATCAAGAAACACAAGATGCGGAAATTGCTTCCTATGGTAATAGTTGTAGAGAAGGACAACAGAGTGCATCTGCATTATTATGTACAAAAGAGCAAAGTAATCA
The DNA here is from genome assembly GCA_037974795.1 of Kaempferia galanga. Lineage (NCBI taxonomy): Eukaryota > Viridiplantae > Streptophyta > Magnoliopsida > Zingiberales > Zingiberaceae > Kaempferia > Kaempferia galanga. The sequence continues at coordinate 1,788 of JBBPFP011003557.1, read as the reverse complement.
AGACAACTTTAAGGTGGCAAGCTATGGTACCAACTAATAACTAGGCTATAATAAGATAGAAAACTGATGAGACGACTCATAAAAATGTTCCATAATAGATGGCAAATTTTTTGCGCGAGTTTCTTCACATACAGATGAGTAATGCATATTAAAAGAATTCTGCTCAACCTGTGTCTCCTTTTGAGCGAGATATGATTGTAACATGAAGAGATTTTATTTATAGATATGATGCACATAAAATTCACTAGTATGAAATTTACTAGAACTTTCAATATCTTGAAACAAATATATCAGTTTTCTATGTTTAAAGCCTCGAGAATTGACCGACAATAAAAAAAGGGAGAAAAAAATAAAAAGTAAAAAATATACCAGTTTTCATTGAAAAGTGAACGAGATCCTTGTTCATATAAAGAAATTCTCAAACAAAGCTGGAATTTTGCTAATATCTCCACTAAGTAGAAAGTTCAATCGGTAGCATATTGAAAGGAGTACGTGTTGGCACAATCATGCCCTAAGTGATCAGCTTCAATCTTAGATTTTGATGTTTGCACAGAGGGTTTAATATACACCTTGCACGAAGTAATTATTCATGTTGTAAGAGATTTCTCCACCTCCCATAGTTAACCACAAAAATGAAAGATAGTGTGCTTTCCAAATTCCAACCATAGATCGTGAATCAGGAACAAGGATTCCAAACCATGTTAAATTTGCCTTGTTAGCAATTGGTATGTGTAAACTTCTTTGTGTTTTTGTACCTGGCTAAGCACTAGCAAGAGTAGATAAGTTTGCATTTGCAAGTATACTCACTATTCACCAAACTTCTTCAGTCATCCATACACATTCAGTCCCCAACAGTAAGTACACAAATCGACTACACTGAAAGAGCAGTATGTTTCTTCCTTATAATTCTGTTTCATGAATTTTGAGAAGTCAGCTATGTTCAACAAGGGAAACAAACACTCTTTCACTTTGAATAATTTTAGTAAATCATTTAACCTTTTCTAATCTTCCAAATGCCCTATCTTGTAATACTGTCTTCCTAGTCATACTTTCATCTAGTGCTTCGCGACATCAGGTTGCCATAGTGAGGATGTTCTCAAGCAACCCTAACATGGTCATGCTGCATGGCTCTTCCAAAACCCCCGATAAACACAATAGGCACAACTCAAGATCTGCAAGGCTAATACTATGCTCGTTGATTAGTGTAAAGATGTCGAAAATAGGGAGAGGGGATGGCGTACCTGTCTGGCGACGGATTCTTGCTTCTCCTGCGAGGGCGAGGCCTGCAGGGAAGCCCTCGCGGGGAGGAGAGGCTGGACGAGGTAGTCGATTAGGGCTTGCACGGTGTCCTCCATCGGCACCGCGACAGCGGCCGGTGGCTCCGGAGCTCCTCGTTTCGCCGCGAGAGCAAGGGGGTGGGAGGAAGCAGACATGGCTTGGAGGAGAAAGAGCAAGGGGGTGTTCAGTTGAACCAGGTAACACCTAAAATTTGGGTCTGGTTCTAGAAACTTTTACACTATCAATGAACAACCTAGAAACTTAGTGTCCCACAAGTATATTAAGCATCCTATTTGAAATTTTTTTTTACAAATACGCCGTACCATAGGATCGAAAAGAAAACTAACTGAGAGTTGGCGTTCAATATTGGAAACGAAAATGCCACGAGGAAAATAGGTGTTTAGAGCATCCACATCAACTTCTCTATAATTTCTAAACCATCCACTTTATTATATTTAGAGAACCAACTTTTACTACACACTACATCAATTACCCTATAATTTATCATAT